>VDFB02260741.1:30242-106835 GCA_007258455.2 Sequoia sempervirens | reverse complement strand
GGGGAATAACTCACACTTGTGTAGCCAAGTGAAGGAATAAACCTGTACTTGTAACCATTCAACGCACATCAAGGGTACTTGCTCAATGTATATAGTTGAAGCACAACATAATCATCCCAATAGGGTCCAATAGCATAAGCATAAAATGACATCTATACATCCATCATATGAATCATTAAATAAGTCATTCCTTCTAAACATCAACAATTAGGATCCCATTTAATCACGACATAATTATGCAGTTCAATGAATTGAAGCACAATCATAACCAAACATGTAAATATACAATATTCCAACAATTGACATGTTGAGGAATCTCATCGCGAACATGCGGTGGTTCATACACACCAATCAGAGCCATAAAATAATCACCATAACAATCATGAGGAAACCATGAAGCTAAAACATCTATCTCACATTAACAAGATGAAACAAGAGGGGCACTACATCACCAAATTGCAAGGGTTGTGTTCTCCATGTTGACCCTCTTGATTGGACCAATTTTACAATCATGAATGAATATCGATGATGACACTTCAAGCATGTGGGTGTTCTAAATGATTTTGATGCACTCATATATATTTTTAATGCTTCAAATCTAAACATTCCTAGAATGCTCCTTGTAATTGTCTAGGATTTTTTGAACAATGCTTCAATATTCTTGGATGAATGTTTAAATGTACAAATGAATGTCTTTAAATACTAGGACACAATGAATAGTCACAAAAACATGTTCCAAGTCAACTCTTAGCATCTAGTAGGAAAGAGAGAATGAGTTAACAATTTAAAATTTAAAGTTCAATTCCACAATTTATAGGGTCTAACCCCTCTATCACACAATTAACTTGAGACAATGAATGATAAATCTTGAGACAATGATTTAGAAAAAAAAAGAGTTAGTGATAAAATAATTGTACAAAGATAAATGTAATTAAAACTAAGATAAGATTAGATATATTAAATAATATCTAAATCAAATAGATAAAATTAAAAACCAAATCTAACACAAAAATATACCACTTATGATATAATCCAATAAAAGACATTGTATCTAATGGACCCCAAATGAAGACATTGTTTCAAATGGACCCGAAGATATTGTATATAATGGGCCCCAAATTAAATGAAAATTGGCATGCCTATCCGAATTTCAGCATTAAAATGAGTCGAAAAGAGGTTTTTTTTTTTTTTTTTCAATATATTAATTTTTTAATTTTTATATTGAAACCAAGCAAGGAAAAATTACAAATAGAAAAAGAGGTTATTAGTGTGGGACAATAAGCCTACTCTTTTGGTGAGCATAAACCGTCTGGTCCCATGTGGGGCCCAAATGTCGCCATCAAGCTCTAAATTATCTTTTATAAAATGGACCCGCTCTTTAAGGCGGATTGAATTCATTCTGCTTTTCTAATCAACGCCGTGTAGAAAAGAAATGAAGACATAATGACGTCACCGAACCTTTCATTAAAAAAATAACCAATGAATGAATGAAAGATTTTAATGAAAGACCAAACAGTTATGGACTAGACAAACAGGCCCAATTTGTGTTCATACTCTTCAAGCCAGATCTCCTGTTAAGTTTGACTAGAAGGCTAGCGTCTGATTAATCTTATCTTCCTCAAATAGGCAAAGAAAGAACTTGTATTTTCTGCAATAAAGGGTTGTGGAACAGAACGTACAGCCCATTAATAATTAATGTCAGGCCCAAAGGGAATATAAGTCAGGCCCATTAATAATTCATTTATAATAACGCTTCACGTGGGAGCGGGTCCCTTTATCGAAAGTAGATAACGACGCCGCCGTACACAACGCAACGGCGAGGATGCATTTCAACTAGTTGGACAGATATGTACGGCCTCGATCATTTCACGGGCTTGAAGACTTGCGGGAAAATTGAGATGAAATAAAATTAAAATCCGCGGTGCAATCCACTGAATCGGGGCCGGCATGTCCGCTCATAGTCTAGTGAAAGCTGTGGTAAACACTGACCGGGGTTGGGATTAGGTCGTAGCTGGGGTTAATTGAGGGTTAGGAGAGCAGGGGCTATATAAAGTCGATGGAGTAGGCCGAAGGGTTTCTTGTGCTATTTTGACGGCTTCTGCCGTCTCTCTGTTGGTTCTCTGGTTCCGGTGTTCTTTGTTTCGTTGTTCGATCAGACAGCATAAATTTTTTCTTTTTTTTTAGGGGCGGGATTTTTTTGGGGGTTTCTATCCGAAAATGGCTTCTGCTGAAATTGAGTTCCGTTGCTTTGTGGGCGGGCTTGCCTGGGCCACTGATGACCGCAGCCTTCATGACGCCTTCAGCCCGTTTGGTGAAGTTCTCGAGTCAAAGGTAATGGACGTTTGGATGCTTATGATTTTGTTCTTGGGGTTTCTTACAGTATTTTGCGTTATTGTTGTTTTGGACGGATTTGATTCTTGGAGGCCGTTAATGAAGATGATTATTATGGAGTCTTACGATTTTAGTTTTTCTTTGTATAGATTGTAAGTGACCGCGAAACTGGAAGGTCTCGTGGATTTGGCTTCGTGACCTTCAGTGATGAGCAGGCCATGATGGACGCCATTGAGGCCATGAACGGCAAAGAGTTGGACGGGAGGAATATTACCGTCAATCAGGCCCAGTCCAGAACTGGTGGCGGTGGTGGCGGAGGCTACCGTGGCGGCGGTGGTGGTGGAGGCGGTGGATACCGTAGCGGTGGTGGTGGTTACGGCGGTGGGGGCCGTGAGAGATCTGAACGCGGGTATGGTAATGGTGGCCGTGGCGGTGGCGGCGGTGGATATGGTGGCGGCGGCAGTGGATATGGTGGTGGTGGTAGTGGTGGATATGGTGGTGGCGGTTCTGGTTCCCGCTACGGTGGCGGTAGTGGAGGATATGGTGGCGGCGCCGGTGGCGGGGGCGGATCGCGTTACGGTGGTGGCGGCGGAGCGTCTGAAGGCAGCTGGAGGAGATGAGCGTAGAGGTCTTGTGGGGGTTGGGGTTTATTTTACTGTGAGGTGGTTTGCTGGTTTTAATATTTGCATCTGTGTTTCTAGTGGCGGGTCTTTAGGCTTTGCTTGATGCTGCGAAATGGGTTCTAAGGTTCTTCGGTGTAAAGTCTTGTCCTGTTTTTGATCTGGATCTTGCGGCTATATATTGGCCTTATACAAGTTGAATGTTTTGTTAATGGCTTCTGTAATGCTACTTTGGATAATGAAATGATTGAGGGTTTATACATACATGGTTCTCATTCGGCTACCATAATTTAAAAATGGATAGTGATTTGTTAAGAGCGTAATTATTAGTTACATCACTGATTTATGTTTCAAGAAATATCGTCTTTCATTATAATAACTAAAGTGATGCCCCAATGGATCCACCATATTAAAGAGATTCGTTTTATATGATTCATTGTTGGGACAGATAGTCGTATTAATTGGAGCAATTATTCAATATTTGCAGGTCTTAAAAATCGTGGTAGTCCAATATTTGCAAATCGATAATTATGGTTTGTTGCCGAGATATTATTTTAATGAGGTGGAAATGTGTCCTTTGTAGATGCCCGTATAAAAATCTGTTAAATAGATGTAAAGTTATGTAAGTGTTAAATAGATGTAAAGTTATGTAAGTGTTTGTTCATTTTCTGGATGTAAATGGATGTGAGGGTAGGAATTTGAAGCCCGCAGACTTCTTATTAGCAGGTAAGGATTAAACGAGCTTCCTTGAAATTCCTATTGTTAAGGAATCTTTCTCCTCGAATCTCCTATTGTTGAGAGATCTCCCTATATAACTCTCTTATCATAACTTCTCCCACTAACTGGGTGAAGAATTTTGCATAATTATCTGGGGGAGGAGGAAACAACTGTTGTTAAGCGAGCCTTCTTATGACTCTTATCATCAATACACTCATTAGCTGGGTGAGTGAAGAATTAGATGAGCTTTTGGAGGGAACACCTGTTGTCAAGGGAGCCTCCTTATATGACTCTTATCATCTATCCAACTCGTTAAGTGGGTGAGTGAAGAATTAGATTAATGAGTGAGAGCTTCTTCATCTCTTATCCAGTAATTATTAGGAAAACTTTATAGATAAGAACCATTTAATAAACCTCCAATATAACTTTTACTTTTACCAACATATTAAATCTCGACACTTCATAAAAAGAGTTGATGAATTTAATTATTAGGAAAACTTTATATATAAGAACCATTTAAAAACCTCCAATATAACTTTTACTCTTACCAAGATATTAAATCAAGACTACTTCATAAAGAGTAGATGAATCTTTATCCACTAATATTGGTAGACAAAGCTACTTGATTAAGCCTACTTGTTTAGTAGTTAATTAGGTGAATGCAGAATTAGGTGGAGCTTCTGTGTAACTCTTGTTTGCTAGCTAATTGGGTGAAGAATTGGATGGGCTTGCAACTCTTTTTTCCTATTGAGATAAGTTGTAACAGCAATTTGGAAAATTTGAAGAATTGAGGGTGCACTATTATCGAAAAGTTGAGCTCCACTATTAACTTATTTTCATACTTAATTGGATAGAGTGACAGTTCAAATGTTAATTGGATAAAGGAAATTGAATAAGACATTTGAAATATTAGGTGAGTTTTCAAATATTAATGGGTGGGTTAGCGTGTAATGCTAGTTAATTGGGTGAAGAATTGGAGTCATGAGATAATTGGGTGAAGAATTGGACTAGTCTCCCTGCAATTCTTTTTCTCATTATGGGGGGAGTCATGAGATAAGTTGTAACAATTATTTGGAAAATTTGAAGAATTGCGACAGTTCAAATCTTAATTGGATGAAGGAAATTGAATAAGATATTTGAAAAATTAGATAAAGAAAATTGAATAAGATATTTGAAAAATTAGGTGAGTTTTCAAATAATTAATGGGTGGGTTTATGTGTAATTCTTGTTTGCCAGTTAATTGGGTGAAGAATTGGATGAGTCTCCTTACAACTCTTTTTCTCATTATAGGAGTCATGAGATAAGTTGTAACCAATTAATTAAAAAATTTGAAGAATTGTGAGACTTCAAATCTTAATTGGATAAAGGAAATTGAATAAGCTATTTGAAAAATTAGGTGAGTTTTCAAATAATTAATTGGGTGGGTTTGTGTGTAATTCTTGTTTGCCAGTTAAGTGGGTGAAGAATTAGATGAGTCTCCTTACAACTCTTTTTCTCATTATAGGCGTCATGAGATAAGTTGTAACCAATTAATTGAAAAATTTGAAGAATTGTGAGTTCAAATCTTATTTGGATAAAGGAAATTGAATAAGCTATTTGAAAAATTAGGTGAGTTTTCAAATAATTAATGGGTGGGTTTGTTAATTGGGTGAAGAATTGGATGAGTCTCCTTGCAACTCTTTTTCTCATTGTGGGAGTCATAAGATAAGTTGTAACAATTATTTGGAAAATTTGAAGAATTGAGATGTGTCCTATTAACTCCACAGTTCTCTTCTTAATAAGAAGATGGTGTGGTGTGTATTGTGGGGTGAGTTTTTTATACTTGTGTTAGGGAAAGTGAATTAGATGTTCTAAATATCAGGGGAGCATTTAAATAATAATTATTGGAGGGATTTACATTCAAATATATTACTCTTCATTAGTTGATGAGGTGGTGAGATAAATTGTATGTACTATTTAACATGAATAATAGGGTGAGTTTTTTATACTTTCGTTTTTAGGAAATTGATTTAGATGTTCTTAAAAATTAGATGAGTATTTAAATAATAATGAGGTGGTGAGATAAATTATACTCACTATCTAGGGGAGATAATGCAGTTGAGCACCCTTTACTTAAGTATGTTTTTTGACTAGGTGTCCAAAAAGATCCAAAAGAAAAAGCAAGACCGATTCTTGTGCACTAAATCATGTTTTATTGGTGCACTAATGTGGCATGTTTTTAGTCAAGGTGTCCAAAAAGATCCAAAAGAAAAAGCAGACTGATTCTTGTACACTAAATCATGTTTTATTACTAAATCATGTTTTATTGGTGCACTGATGTGGCATGTTTTTTGTCTCGGTGTCCAAAAAGATCCAAAAGAAAAAGGGAGACCGATTCTCATGCATAAAATCATGTTTTATTGGTGTACTAATGTGGCATCACAACATCACATGATTTGTTGCTTTTTAGACCTAAGGAATACATTTCATTCAATAATGGATAGTCATCATCAACATTATCAACTTTAAAGTCACAAATATTGATCCAATATTGTTAAAAATATAACATTTTAAATCAACAAATACTATAACAATTATTGAATGGATAGTCATCATCAACATTATCAACTTTAAAGTCACAAATATTGATCCAATATTGTTAAAAATATTAGATTTTAAATCAACAAATACTATAACAATTATTAAAACATATCGAATCCTCTCGCCTACCGAACATGTTTAAAGAAGTAACTTTACATACCCAATAGAAACATGCTGAATCTTTCACTTTAACATGTTTCAAGAAATAACTTTACAGTTTGAATAATCAAATAACTTCTACATACTAATTAACTATACCATTCAAGCAGTACGAAAAATTAAATCGGTCCCACTCATTGTTGCTGAAGTGGATTGGAAAATAAAATTCATTTGTCTGGAAAAGTAAGTTGCTTTTCTATTTTGAGGTAAATAAGGTTGGTACTGAAATCAGTATAATGGTTGGCATGCTGCTTGATATTGAAGCAATGTCAATTTCAGATGACACATTATTTCGTTATACAAGTTGGCTGATTGATTACCCCTTCGCCCATGTTAGGTAATCAATTGTTTTGTGGGCCTTTGGCATATGCATAATGTTTACTTCACCCCTACCCAAATAAGATTTCTGGAGTTATTTATGCATTGTTTTGTGGGTCTGGTACTTCCTCAAGTTGCATTGATTTGGGCTGTATTGCATATGTAATCTTGTCCTTGGTTTTTAAAATATAAATTCTGTCTTTCAGACTTAAATTCATGTATTTCCAGGTTGACAATTATATATTTTGATTGATACTTTTTAATGTGGGCATAAAAAAATAAATTATGTTTTAAGATTGTAAATATAATAAGAGCATCTCAAAAATACAGATGCACATGATTAAGAAATTGCAGAGTATCAGAAGAGCACAAGCATTTTCATTTCAATAAAGGCTTACTTTTTATTTAAATTAATTTGTTTTACTTATTTTATTCTCTACAATTAAAAAATCTTCTCTCCACTATCTATTTAAAAAGTCAGAAAGATTTATTTATTTGTAATGCCAAAAATAATTGTGAAATCTATAGGGATTGGCTCTTTTATTTGAGGCCATGGTATTTTCTGGTTTTTGATGTATTGTTTTTTGGTTTTGACTATCAAAAAAATATTGTTTTAGGATAGGTTTCTATGTGGTCTCTTTTAAATTTGTATTTATAGTATTTAATAGTGCAGTTAAAAATTGAAAAAACAAATTGAAAGCAAATATTAAAAAAGAGGGAAAAAAATTTGTGGAATCACGTCCCCGCGACCCAAGAGCCATGTGAGTTGCCTTTTTTTTTACAGCTTATTTTCAAATGATAAACAACAACCGCTTTTTTAAAATAGAGAAAGATTCTAAATTATCATTTTTCGTAATAATTTTTTTCATGGAAACATTGCAATTGTTTTAAATTTAAGTAGAAAACACATTTAAGCAGTGGCATGGGGACATGTGATTAAATGTTGGATGATACTAATATTTGACACTTCATTGGTCTCCCTTATATCTTATTGATTAAAGATGTAAAAAAATGTAAAATTGAATTTCAATGATACACTTTGATTAACAACTTGAGTTAACTTTGCTATAAAAAAAATTTAAGTGATTTTGTATATAATTATTTTATGCTGATTTTTAGAAAGTAGATAATTTTATTATAAAAAATGATAAAATACTAAGTAGAATCCACCATCCACACTATTATTGGACAAGACATCCTTCTAGATGCACCACATGTGTTTGAGTACTCATAGGTGGTTTTGGTCTTTCTATAAAACATAATAGACCTTCTACAAGATAAATAATAACTTTCTTTTGGGTGTTGTAGTTGTTTAAGGTTATCTATTTTATGAGGAGAAATTCTAAATTGCACTCAATAAATATGACATCTCAAAGGGCATGGAGTGGGTGATTTCTTTTCTATCTATCAAATAAAAAACAATCTTGCAATTTCCTATATTTTTTAAGGTATAATTTTTTTTTAGAATGATTTCAATATTCCTTTCAAAAATTCCAACCATGCTCATAGATTCTTTTAAAGAAATTAAGTCTCTCCTCCAACATGCACAAATCCCTCCTCCAATGATATGTTCAAAGATTGTTGCTTCTACGAGTATGTTGTCTACTTTGTCTTTGATTCTTCCTACTCTTGATCAAACTCCTTCATCCCTACATCTGGTCTCTAAAAATTTAAGCTCATTGGGAAGCACTTGAATTCTCATACTATTTGGAGTTTTCTTTTGGGACTACAAATGTACTATTTTTGTTTATTTTTATCTTTTTTTGGTGGCTTTTGATTTGGTTTCTACTACAATATTGTCTTTTCTTTTGATATGAACTCTAATTCTTTTTTAATATAAAATTTACATGTGTTCTACACCTTTTATGTTTAAAAAATTAGATTTTATGTTTATATTTTCTTGAATGAAAAATTATTTAAATGTAACTTTTTAGAAATTAACACTATATTTAAATTGATAAAATGTTAAAAATGAGGTTAAGTCAACGTCCATTCTTATATAGTAAATTTTATTTATCTTCTTCTCTTTTGTATTTATAACTTGAAATTTTAATGCATGGATTAATGGTTTTTCACTTTGATAAATATACTTTAAATAAATCTTGAAAGTTATGTATACTAAAAACACAACTGTTTTGCAGATATGGTGGAGCAACGGTCCAGACAGGGTTTTCGCAGGCACCATGGCTTACAGTATGATGGAAGGCAAGCTCAATGGCCATTCAACAGGCAGAGAGGGAGAAATATCCAAGAAGGTAGGCGTAATAGTACCGTCAAGGCTTGGCAGGCTCCGGTTAATTAGAGAGGTAGAAATGGGGGAGCTAGAGCGATTTTTCACTCGAATGTGCAGGAGGTGGAAAATGGGGGAAGGTTTCGTTCAACATACTCAAAGGGGCATGTGGATTTCAAACAGTTGGAAAAGAAGTTCTGGCGTCCAAAGAACCAGTTAGAGAAGGGTGAGCCAAGTCAGGTACTTAAAAAATTTCTCCATACTACAATGGTAACTCTCCTGGTAGACAATAGTGAATGGAATGACTCTGTGAGTGTCTTTAAAGCTCGTGCCTTTTTTGTACGATGGGGTGGGCATTGGCCGGCTTTCACTAAAGTCAAGGCGTGGTGTGACGATAATTGGGGCAAAGGTTGTGAAATAAAGACCTTGGAGAATGGTTTTTATCTGATTGTTTGCCAAACAGCTCAGGGTAAAGATTGGATTTTAAATAGTGGCCCTTTCATTATGGAAGGCATGGGCTTGTTTATTTTAGATTGGACCCCAAACTTTGATCCTAATACGACAAAGACAGAGGAAATGCCTGTATGGATTAGCTTGAAAAATCTCCCTCAAGAATATTAGGATCAAGAAACCCTAAGAAATATTGGTAATAAGCTGGGTGCTTTTGTGAAGTCGGAGGTGGTGGTAGAGAAATCAGACTGCAACATGTTCCCTAGGATCTGCATTCTAAGGTAGATAATCCACCCTTTATCGAAAATGATAGAGTTGAAATCTAGGGAAGGCATGTGGCGTCAGAATCTGGAGGTGGAAGATCATAAGATTTCTTGTGTGAGCTATTTAGGAGAAGATCATCTTGAAGGCCAATGCCGTTAGGGGTTTAAAGGGAAGGGAGCTGCCCAAAATATTCCTGCAGAGGAAGTGGTAGCCCTCAAAGAGGCAATCGCCAATGAAGAATGGAGATCGTCCAAATATTGGGGCTCCCTAGAGTCCTTATTGAAAGATGCTAATCAAGAGGGTGAAATGGAAAATCTCTTCTGGGGTGATGTGAGGAAACAAGAAATTGATTATCTTCATGAAGTTGAGTGTGAAATGAAATCTCAAAGTTTGGTTATAGAGGGGTTGGCATCTAATGAGGCTATTAGGGTTAGTGAGTGTGATGAAATAGAGCTGACTCTGGCCACCCCAAAAGGAATCATGAGGGTTTTACATAAGGATAGGGCTAGTGAGGTAGGTGAGCTGGTAAAAAAATTCTCTTCCCCCTTTGGGGAAGAGATAGGTAGGAGCTCAGATGTTTGGGCAGGCAGAAGTGCAGCAGTGAAGCAACCTTTTCTTGAGAACCCACATTCACCCCCTCAAACGGATGCTTCTAAAGCTTTTGGAATTGGTCGTGAAGAAAAACCTGATGATGTTTGTCCCTAGAAGGGTTCAGAAATGGGAATGAAGGAGCAGGTGGAAGATCCAATGCAGGAAGTAGTCGACAGTCCTGATGGTTCTGAGGGGGTAGTTTTTAAGGATATCCCGATTTCTCCTATTCAAAATCTGGATAGTGCTTTTGAAGGTGTTAAAGATAGTGGAGGATCTTTGGAAGGCTCAGAATTAGAAACAGAATCAGAAGCGGAGCTTGGAGGTGAAGATTTGCTGGGTCTTAATGATCAAATTGGCATAGTTGAAAAGAGAACTATAGAACAATCCTCAGCTCAAACTAGTAAGGTAAAGGTAGGTGAGAAGAGGAGGCGTGGTCCAAAAAACAACAAGATGTGCCTTGAAATGGCTGGGAATGCTATTGGCCAAAGCAAATTGAGATCGGGAAAAGGCTTCCTGGCAGCCATGCAAATCCTCTCGTGGAATGTCAGGGGATGCAATGCCCTTGACAAAATCCGTTTGATCAAGCGTTGTTTTGATCAAACGAGGCTAGGGTTAGTTTTACTTCAACAGACTAAAGTCAAGGAATAGGATTTCGACATCTTCCTTAAGCATTTTGACAGATGGAAAGGTTGTCTTTCGGGTGCTGTGGGGGCTTCATGAGGTCTTGGCATACTGTGGGATGAAGCCCTTGTAAATGTTAGAGTTATGAGGCAAGAAAGGTTTTGGAAATGGATATGTGTAGAATCAAAGCAGTTGCGAGCTAGTATCTTCATCCTTAATATTTATGGTTCATCAGGAGTTATTCAGAAGAACCAGCTCTGGCAGGAGTTATCTAATGTTCTGAATAATGAAGGTGGCAGGATGTTCCTCTTAAGTGGTGACTTTAACGCTATCTTGAAACCATCTGACAAGCTTGGCGATGTTTGCTGGGCTAGCCAAAGTCAGAGGGATTTTAGTGCCTTTGTTATAAAGAATGGTCTGTTTGAACTTCCGTTTAGAAATGGTGAGTTCACTTGGACGAATAGGAGAAGTGGTTTCTTGAAAATTGCTAAGAAGATAGATCGTTTCTTCCTGGCTGGGGATTGGGTGGCTCAACAATGACTGTGTGAAGCAGAGGTAACTCCTATAACTGGATCGGATCATTATCCGATAGGGTTGAGAATCCAAGAGTAGTTAACTCCGGTAAGATGTCCTTTCAATTTTGAGGCAATGTGGTTGAGGGTGGAAGGATTTAAGGAGTTAGTGGCTGGGTGGTGGAGAAATGCCCCTAAAAGGTATGAAAATAAAGCCTATATCTTTTTTAAAAATCTACAATTTCTTAAAGAGCAACTAAAGAGGTGGAATAGGGAGTCCTTTAAAAAAAATTTGGCTGAGAAGCTAAGATTGGAAGAGGATTTAAAGCTTCTTCATTCAAAAATCATTGAGAGAGGGATGTTTGAAGAGGATTTTGAATTGGAAAAGCTCTTAAACAAAAAATATTTAGAAATTTTAGCTTGTGAGGAAGTTTTTTGGAAGCAAAAATCTAGGGAGTGCTGGTTAAAAGAGGGGGACAGAAATACAAAGTTCTTTCACAACTCAGTGAAAGTTCGTAGAGCAAGTAACAAGGTTTTCTCAATCAAGGATAGGGAAGGGAATGTGTTGTCAGACAGTGAACAGATAACCAAAGAAGCAGTAATTTTTTTCTCAGGTTTATGCAAGGGGAACAGTGATGGGGAAAATCAAGCTTGGAAGATCTTGGACAACATTCCTAGTGTGGTTTCAGAGGCTCAAAATGTTATGTTGATGGAAAGAGTCTCTTTAAAAGAAGTGAAAAAGGTTGTGTTCGGGCTAGGGGGAGATAAGGCCCCTGGGCTGGATGGCTTTCTAGCCTTTTTCTTCCAAAAATTCTGGGATATTTTTTCTCAGGATATCTGGGAAGTGGTTGAAGAATCAAGGGGTAATGGGTTTGTCTTGAAGGATTTGAATAATACTTTCATTGCTTTGGTCCCTAAAAGATAAGAGGTAATTTCGTTTGAAGACTACCATCCAATTTCCTTATGCAACACAATTTACAAGGTAATTTCCAAAGTGATTTCTAACAGGTTGAAAAAAGTCCTACCCTCGGTGATCTCAGTAGAACAGAGTAGTTTCTCTCCAAACAGGTCTATTTTTGAAGGGGTGATTGTTGTTCATGAAGCCATTCATTCGGTAAGATTGGAAAAAGTGGAGAAGATGATGGTGAAATTAGATATTAAACGGGCTTATGACGAAGTTAATAGGGGATTTCTCTTGAAGGTACTTGAGAAGTTTGGTTTCTGCAAAGAGTGGGTTGCCTGGATTCAGAGCTATATTAGCACCCCTCATTTTTTTGTGTTGTTAAATGGCAGCCCTCAAGGTTTTTTTGAATCCAGTAAGGGGATTAGGCAAGGAGATCCCATCTCTCCCTTTCTTTTTATTATCTTGGCTGAATCTTTAGGGAGGTTGATTGTTAAGAAAAGGTGTAGTGGGCTATGGAAAAGTATAGCCGTTGCTGAAGGGGTTGATCCGATTTCACATCTTCAATTTGTTGATGACACTTTTCTGTTGGGGGATGCAAACTATAGAGAAGCTCGGGTTATGAAAGAGTCTCTTGATGAGTATGGGTGGGCTTTTGGTCAATGCATCAATTGGTGGAAGTCAAATATTTTTTTCTTTCATGTTCCCATTGCTAAACAACTTAAAATTTGTAGGATTTTGGGGATGCGTGTTGGATCACTTCCGAGCAAGTTTTTAGGCATACCTCTGTTTGGGGGAGCCAATAAAGCTGGTATTTGGAAAGATTTGGTGGAAAACTGCTTAAGCAAGATGGATGGTTGGAAAAGTAAATGGCTAATGGCTGCTGATCGTATTCTCATGTTAAAAAGTGTGATCTCGGCCATTCCAGTTTTCTCTATGATGTGTTTGAAAATACCGAAGAAGGCGGTGAAATTAATTAGGCAACGGATGTGGGAATTTTTCTGGAATGGTGCAAATGATCAAGATAAAATCCCGTTGTTAGAATGGGAGAAAATTTGTAGAACCAAAGCAAAAAGGGGGGCTGGTCTGAGAGACTGACATTTGATGAATGAAGCTCTACATGCTAAGCTGGTGTGGAGTATCTATACAAACCTTGACCTCCTATGGGTCAAAATATTGAAAGCAAAATACTTGGATTCTACGGCTGATAATTGAATTTTCACTATTAGGAATCCAATGAAGGGATCAACTATTTGGAACTTTATAGTTTCTTGCAGGTTGGTAATTACTAATCACATTACCTGGCAGGTTGGGGATGGGTTAAATGCCAAGTTTTGGAATGATTCGTGGAATGGGTATCCAATTTTAAGGGAGGAGGAAGGAATACAAGAGCTAAGATAGTTTTTTATCCAAAGGTGGGGTGATAAAGTTAGAAATTACTTAGAGCTAAAAAGGAGCTCCTTAGGCCAGGAGTGGGGATGGAAAGAAGTGGCCTTTGCAAAGCTTTTAGATTTTCAAATTCAAAAAATGAAGGAGATTTTCAGGGGGCGTCAAGTTTTACCTACTAACACTGTTGACAAGGTGGTTTGGTGTGGCTCAGTGAATGGGAATTACTCGGTCAAGGTTGGGTATCAGCTTCTGGACTCTTTAGAGGGTGAGATCTTTTGGGCAAAAAGATTATGTTGGAGTAAGGAGTGTTTGCCCAAGGCAGGTGCTTTTGCTTGGCTTGCGGTGAAGGGACGTATTCTATTTGGTGAAAGGAGGAAGAGGTCGGGGTATGTTGGTCCGAAAAAGTGTGTTTTATGTGAGGAGGCTGAAGAATCAACAAATCACTTGCTTCTACACTGTAAAGTTGCTGCTGCTTGTTGGGATTCTTTGAGGCTGAAATTTGGTTGGCAGGGTCCTTTTCAAAACTCTGTGAAGGGTGTCTTTGAAGGATGGCCATACCTCTCTAGTATTTCTCTTTTCTCAAGTGTTTGGGTGGCAAGCCCGTCTCTTGTGATTTGGGAATTATGGAAGGAGCGGAACAAAAGGATCTTTGAGGATAAAAAAGAAACAGTTCCTAGGATTATAAACATAATTGATCAAGCAATCATGGAAGTTGTGAAATTTGCGGCTTCACAACTTCAGCTTCAAAATTGTCCTTTTTTCTATGGAGGACAATAGGTTTCAAAGGGTGTGGCCAGGGCTAAAGGTAAAGCCTAGGCAATCGGAGGTGGGGTTGAATGGGGTGCAGTGTTCTGTGAAGGAGGTTGTTTGGGAAAAGCCACGGGAAGGGTGGCTCAAAGAAAATTTTGATGGGGCTGCCAAGGGCAATCCAGGGCCCTCAGGTGCAGGGGCTATTATCTACGACAGTCAAGGAAATTTGATAGATTTTGGAGCTAGAAAGTTGGAGGATGGCACAAACAATGTTGCTGAAGCTAAGGCGGCCTTATTGGCTGTAGGACTGGCAAGAACATTGGGGGTCAGAAATTTGCACTTGGAGGGAGACTCTTTGGTAATTATTCAAGCAATCATAAATGGTGGGGCTTTGGCGTGGCACCTTCAGGCTTTTATCCGCACAATCTTAAATGAGTTAAATTCTTTTGACAATTTTAAATTTTGTCACATTCGCCGAGCTGTCAATGGGGAAGCAAATAGCCTTTCCAAGTGGGCAACATCCTTTGATGTGATTGGTGAAACCCGTGTCAAATATTTTTGTCAAGTGGTCTTGTCAGCGGAGTGGATGTAATTCTTTTTCTTGAGGGATTGGTACCATTCAAAGGCGTTCGAGGTTGGAAGAGGACGTGCCACCTTTCAAGAGAAGTTAGGGAAGTACTACTTAAGTACAAACAGTTATTGATGTGTCAGGTGTTTTATTTATTATGCTGATCGTTGGTGCGAGTTGGGCTAAGCACGACTGGCTCTCATTGGTCTCCGTTTGGGTATCCAGACAAAATAATCTGAGTGTAATCTTTTTGGAGTACTCTTCATTGTTGCTCTTGGGTCCGTTCAGGTGGAAGTGGCAGCGAGTGATGTAATTGTTTTGTCAAGGGCAGGACGAGGCAGACGAAAAGACAGGTTGGCACATATGTGGGGATTTTAAAAAATGATGCAACCTTTGTTCTTTCTATTTCTGGCGAAGGAGTGGTTGAGAGGTGCGAGTTGTTTTAAAAAAAAAAGTAAAAACAGGGTGAAAATGGAAGCGATGTATGGATTTTCAACAAAACTTCAACAAAAAGGTTTTTTCGGACTAGTGTCAGCTTTCAGGTTGAAGTTTCTATTGAAAAATCCTCACGATGATGTGGTGGAGGCGGTCCTGGAGACTTTGGGTGAGCATTTCATGGAGGCCACCCACATAGGTAGAATGAATGTGGATATTGCTTCTATGTTATTTGTGTGGGGTCTCGAATTAAATGAAGAAATAGAGGTGGTAAAATGGGTGATGAAGTCACTTTTTATGGAGGATTTGCTCAGGAAAATGGAGTCCCTACTAGAGTGGGCAGTACTGGGAAAAGGATATGATGTGTCAGAAGGTATCGAGGATATGGATGAGGCCACAAAATAAGGGTTAATTCCCTTTGTGAGATGGCAGAGGAGTGTGGACCAAGACGTTTACAAGTTGGGAATTTTAGTAGCCTGGGAGAATCTAAAGTTAGTGCTGCGCCAACAAGAAGCTGCAGAATGATAGGGGAACATTACCCAACTCCATCAGATCCCAAGGCGGAAGTGGTCTGAGCGTAGAGGAAGAGCTCGGGGAGGGAGGTTAGGTAGAAGTGGAGTTTAAGTGAACTGGGTGGCCTTTTTGGTGAATGGTGAATGGTTGCTTTTGGTGGGATGAAAGCGCGGGGGGAGCGGAAGGAAAGGATGTAGGAAATGCTGCGACTGGATGGCAGATATGAAGACGAACAGTGCGGAAGGGTGGACGACGGTTTTGGTTTGCAGAAGGCTGGCGAAATCTTATTCGATGTGTTTGAATTTAGCCTTTGGGCATATATGCTATTTTGTTTCTTGCAATCCCTACAGATGAAATGTTTAATTGGGTTAATGGTGGGATTGATGTAATGGTTGGAAGGGTTTTTGGGTAGCTCTCTCCAGTGTACCGGGTTGAGAATTAGATGATGCTTATTGGGTGGCTCTGATTTTTGAGCATCTTTTTGTTTTGTAATGCTTTTTCATCATACTAATAAAATAATAACCTTTTATCGATAAAGAAAAAACACAATTGTTTTGATAGGCCTTTTTTGTCTTATCTATTTATCCAAAGTAGAAAATAATCATATCTTCTCAGCATGGAATCTCTTCTCTAATGCACCATTTATTTTAATAAACTTTAGTATGTTTTCTTCAGAAGATAATCAACCTTATATTTTGATGTTGATGACTTACTTTTAGTGTGTATATATATATATATGTATGTATGTATGTATGCATGTATGTATGTATACATATACATATATATACATATACATATAGTAGATATACATATAGTAGATATACATACATAGACATATACATACATACACGTATGTACACACACACACACATATATATATTGAAAACTACACTTATAGATGTACAAAAAGATATTTTAATTTTTTTAAATATTATTTATGTGAGTAGGAGTTGTAAGAACATTAAAGTTTTTAAATAATATTTTTTAATAAATTGACCCTAAAGTGATGCTACATGTGTATCTAGTCAATGCCTCTAGCTAAAAAAATGTGGCACTAATCTAATCTAGCTTGTACAAATCCAAGTAGCATATATGTTTGCCTAAAAAAATAACTTTTAGTTAGAAATATTCAATTTGATCTATGTTGTCAAGATAACCTAAAGTAGAACGAAAATGTGTATGTACTTTAAATCTATAAATTTAAGATTCATACCTAATATTTCCAAGGCAAATAAATCTAAAATAAAATCATTATTCATTGGCATGCAAACCAAAAGTTTTAAAATTATGTGTCTAGGAATTGTATCTAAAGGCATCGTCATAAGCCACTTTTAAGGAAGAGAAACCACATCATAGAATTACACATCCACATCACATATTCACATCAATCACTTTCATCTTTGTTGGGATTAGATGACATCTACCATGCAAATGCCTATGCTTAATGTATTTAATTACATGTATATGGATAATTATGTATTTACACCTTAGTAGATGGAATTGGTAAAGTTGGATGCCCATGTGTGGCGGGGATAGTAATATTAGTTATAATTTTTTGATTATTTAAGATTATTATTGCAGGAAGGCATAGAAAGATGAAAAAGAAGATGAAAGGTCACAATAGAATACGAAGAGTCATGAGTTGTAATTTGTTACATATGGGGCACTCAGGAGTGACAATTTGAATTTTCTAGCATTATGGCGGATGTCACTTATTGATGGGAGTTATTTGTTATTTCAGGAGATGCTCTTCATGAATACAAGGCATTGGATTTTTACTTATAGAAGTGGGATGTATAGTTTTGGGTGCATGGTTTTGGCCACTAGTTTTGTATACCATTTATGGTTTATAGTTTTTGATTGCTCTATATATTGGAAGTATGTTATAAAGGTATTATGTCTTTTTTAGATGAGATTAATGTTATGTTTCCATAATGTTGTTGGATGGAAGATGATAAAGTGGATTGCATTGTTGTAGAGATTTATTCTTGATTAATTTAAGCTTGGGATCTCTTTGGTGGTGGAGTTTTTTTGAAAGAATTTCTCCACGTAAATTATAGGTTTATGTGTTTATTATGAGTTCGTTAATATTTATTTTTTGTTATAAGCATTTCTCCATGTTACCTTTTAGATTTGATGGTTAGTCATGTTTATCTTTTTGGATAATTAGATCTGAGCACTTTATACATATATTCTCACTATAATTGTTCACCAATTTCTCAGTAGTATTTGCTTAATCTTGATTTACTTCATAGTTTTAACATCAAACATTCTTTATTTTCTCTATATTGTTATTATAAAATCAAATTCAGGGCTTGACAACTATCAAGGAAGTTAAAGAAAATTTCCTCCCAAAGGTGCTTCTCAGCACTAATTATTTTTCAAACTAGGATATACATTGACAAAATGTTATGCATATTTTCAAGCTAAAAATTTACAACAAATAAGCCCATGCTAAGGAAACTGTAAGGAAGCTAAGGTAGCAGAACAACTTCCTACACTAATCTTGAGAGGAGGATAATGTAAAACTTTACATATCTTTTCAACAGTTACAAAAATTTATACATAAATAAACATAAATATCATGCATACCACAACACAATCATTTACGTGGGGAAAACCCTTTCGGGAGAAAAACCCCACATTCCAAAAATTTCCCAATATATTATTCAAAAATTACAAAGATTACGATATACTTGTAGAGCAAGCTTCTCATAGGAGTATCACCAACTAGAGATCCATAGGCAACACAACCACTATCAGACTCTTAGAATACATCACAATCCACAACCGTAATACAACACCCTCATAAAATAGGGTTGCCTTCTAGGACAAGTCAAGCCAACAAAATATTGACCATTAGATCTGAGACCTAATGATGAACAATCCATATTTATAGTAATAAAATATACATAAGATTTGACTTTCGGGGGCGCTGCCCCCGAGCCCCTACCAGGACACGCGGCCTTCGGATCCCCCCTGACCCCTTGTGGAGGGTACCCTTGCGGCCCCCCGCGCTTACCTATCAACAGTAAACCTTATGTATTTGCAAGGTTGAGACACATTTTCCCAACAAAAACTTAGTGCCTATGGACTAGACTACAAACATGGCCTAGTCCTAGGTAAATAAAAAAACATAATTTATTCATCATAGACCTATGAGCACATATTTAGTATTATGTTCCAATTAACAAATCTTTGTCATAATATTTTAAAAGGTCAAAATAAACAACATTGACAACACAAGTTTTGGATTTAAGCCCTAATTGTCTCAACATTTTAATTTAAATCTCTATATTTTATTAATCACTTTTCAATATTCCAATCTTAACCCTTATTAATTTAATTTCTAATATCTATTATTAATTCAATTCATTCAAATTAAAATTATAGATTAATTATGAGGTGTATCTATTTTCACTAAATTAAAAAATGTTCATTCACCCATTATTTGCAAATACCTTGTATGTGCCATACACTTGCACATGTTTTCACATGTTTGATATACATTTTTTTTAATTTAATTTTAAAGTAGAATACTTTTAATTACACACATAAAAGGCTTGACCCCCTTTATTATCGAAAGGAAAAAAATTGGCAATATATGTAAAAATTAATATATTCTAATTCATTCACGTAATATTATAGCTCAAAAAAGTGCATATATATCACATCTCTCTTCTCTTCTCTTAAATTTATTTTAGAAATTTTGATAAATGTGTCATTATAGCATTTAATTTGAGAGACCATAATGCACAAGTTGACAACCCAACCTTTTTCCAACCCTTTAACCAAATTGATCCCTTGTAGTCCATATATAATTTTGATCCTACCCATTTTTTTACCCTAGATGTGATCATTATCGTGATTCTATCCTCTTGACAAAATCACTAGCAAAAATTTGCCTACCTTGATTGAAACTTAAGTTCACAATTCCTAATTCAACTCCATTGAAATATAATTGTTACTTATCAACTTGCACACTAAACTTTCCAATTATTCATGTTACACCCCAATTGTGTAATTACTATTTACTATTACTATGTAGGGTAAATATGAATGTAATGTGAATTCTGGAGATGAATAAATTGTGCTTGCACCTTGTTACTGATGCATTATATGTGAATGTTATCTCATTTAATCTTATGTGAAAATTACTACATATATGTGAAATGGATGGTTATTGAATTGATATTCTAACTTTGGAGATGTATTATGTATAGTGCATATTTTGTGAATAGCTGATTGTCGTGAGTATGTGTTAGTGGTTGTAGGTATATGTTCAATTCCTCAGGTGGAGGGGAAGTATCACTCAAGAGAAGATCTTGGTTGGGTAACTAGTAATGAAACCTATTTGAGCTTACACACACCACAGTAGAATAATTGAGTCGAGTCATTATGTGAGAAGTTGGTAACTCATCCTTAGTTGAGGTGTCTACATTAGTAAGAGTCTTGTTTACTATTAAAATGCATTATTGGGTGATGTTTATTTGTTTGAGCTTAAGAGTTCTTTCTTGTATTAGTACGTTTGTATTGATGAGTAGGACGTACGTGGAGTATGTGTGTATATAAACACATGCATGTCAATTGGATCTAACGACATGTATATGTATATGCATATCTATATATCACACATAGGTGCTTATCAATGCTATAGTAATTGTGTATGGCTTTTGTGAGAATCAAATGTGTATATATATGTACGTGTTTGTGTGTGTATAGTATATACATATATCCATATGTATATATGTATTGATACATGCGTATGATGGCAAACAAGCATGCCCATATGAATGTATTGATATATGTATATGTATACATGTACATAGAGGCATATACTTATATATATATATATTGTTATTACTATGTGATTACTATCTTGTTTATACTCATTTGTATATCAAATGTATACATACATAGTTGACATATGATATATATATATATATATATACGTTGATATTTATATATATGTATATGTGATTGTATATATATAAATACATATTTAAATATTATCATTTGCATGGAAATCGACTATCATTAACAATGATAGAGGCTGATTATTTAACTTAATCGAAGGCCGATTATATATTACTTATGACTATACTTTGAGAGGTTGAGTATTACTCATGCTGCCCATGCATAAAGGAACAAGTATTCTGCAAAATAACTCACAACATTAAGTCAATATGTAAATGAGACTTAGTTAACACCTTATTTGGAAACAAATTTGACTTAGTAAACTCTTAAAACACATTGTCATTTGGTAAATATCAACAAAAAATAAAGAGCATGTACAACAAGTCAACGATTTGGTCAAAATGATAAATGAAGAGAATTGACTCATATGAGACTAAGTCTATGTAAGTTATGTGTTGCATATATGATATTGACTGATTCAAATATATTGTAAATCCCACCAACTGTTGGGAAAATCTATTTACCTTAGTGCCACCTTGTGAATCCTATTCACTGTAGATGTTCATTGTGAGGGCAATTCGAATTACACCTTTATCATCATGTGCTGATTTGAAATAGTCTTTCATTGCTGTCATCAAAAGAGGTCGACCTGTAGTATTTTTTGGCTGAGTATGTTCTTTGTGCGTCATCTTTTGGCTAAGTTAAGTGAGTAGCTTTGCATGGTGATTGTTGTTACACTCATGCCTATTCTGTAGGATGGAAAGTGTCTTTTTTGTTGTATAAATAGTAGAGAAAACTCACTTGTTTGGGACACATTCCATACACATTTGTGCTCAACATTTTATACATTTTACTCTACAATTCATATCTACAATATTCTGTTTTAGCTGAGAGAGAGAGCTATGATTATTTGTGAGAGTATTAGCATATTGAGTGAAGTACATTATCAACTTGAGAGAGGGAAGTTATTGTGGCATAACTGAAGGAGTCAAGCATAAGCTAGTTGCTGTTGTGGGAAAATTGATTTGTAGTCAATCAATTGGATAAGTGAAAATAGGCATGAGGATATTTCTTCTTTATTGTTTAGTTTTTGAAAGATTGTTCTCCTTGATTGCTTTGAATTTTCTATTATGAGTACTTTCATTTAGGGAGAATAATATTGCTTGAAAAGGAATTAGAAGCTACTATTACTGTTCTATGATGTGCTTGTATATACTCCATAATAGGAGGTTTGTGTTTATCATAAGTATTACATACTAGATATGATTAAACATGAGTGGCATAAGTGTTACTCTTAGCTAGGTTATTGGTTTAACTAGGATAGCTCGTGACTACTCCTAGGATTGTTTATCCATTATGGGAGGGAGCTTGTACATTTACTTTGTTAAGTATATTTATTCTAAATTTGTAGAAATGGTGATAGGCTATCTCTAGGGTTATAGATTATCCATTGAAGGAAATACCTATGCGTAGTTTGTGATGGCCTTAAGTCAAATCGACCCTAAGTAGTGTATGTGATAGAATGACTTTCATTCGAAGTACTGAATGAGAACACTTTGGCCAAAGCAGTGTAATTTCCTCTAGCTCCACTGTCAGTTCACCATGATCTAGTGTTACATGCTAGTCCTAGATTGTGGGTTTACAAGTTTTAGTTATGTAGGACATAACACTATGCTCAGTTGGTTGTCGTTATTTGGTTACTCTACCAATCTCTTCGTCGAAGGGAAGGGTCATCTATTGAATGATAGATGTGCGAGGGACTGCATATGAGTCTGTGGTTGGTGGAAAAGTGCTTGAGCGATGCTTCTCCTCCACAGTGGGTGACATAAGAACCAAGATTTTAAAGTAGGAACCTGAACCATCTATAAGCTATTTGTTTCAAAGCTCGGTTGAGCTATGTATGTAATTGTATACATTCTTGTATTATTGTAACTTGTGAGATTATTGTATTAGAATGGAATCCTTATTGTATATTGTTATGAAATCTTTGTTTGTAAATTCTCAATAAAGAAAATAATTTTTTTATTGTAATTGATTATTACATAGTTTATTTACTCGCACAATGAAAACTAGGGATTTTTTTACTTTAGTGAAAGGTTGGCATGTTACATTTGGTATTAGAGCTACCACGTTTAGCTCTAGAACCTATGAGCTCATCATTCTTTCCGTCCAACATTATCTAATGTTTGGAAATTCTTGTGCCAGGATGGTGCATCTCAGATTAACGGCTTGAAAGTCAGTAATCAAAAATGAACACTACCTCAAGGCCAAGAAGGAAAGATAAGCCATTGTTAGAACAATTGAGGGTACCAACTTCGATAATTCCATCTGGTTGAGTGACACTAAAACCTTTAGTCACACAATTTATTGGATCAACGATGTGAAGAGGAAGATGAATATGGAGGCTAAGTACAACTACCTACCTTACGTATCACTAGAGAAGTCTGAGTCATTATCACTTTCCAGGGATATGCCCTCGAAAGGAAGTGTTAGTCTGACATTTACCTTTAGGGACCCTAGAGTTCTTCCAATGGTGGAAGTAAGCGTAATTTCCTTGAGTATAGAGTTTGAGGGATATGTACCTCATAACTATGTATCATATAACAAATTTGAAGGCTACTATCCTTTTTGGGATATGTATGAACAAATTAGAGACGAGCAACAATCTCAATCTATAGGATATACTCCATTAAGTTATGTGTCAGAGAGTGAATCCGAGGGATACTCTCCACTTGACTATTTGAATAGTCATTCCATGTAATAAAAATGTTATTGAAATCCTCATGAAATGAATAAAATCATATGCTTATAAAAGAGTGTGTGCTTAATCTTATGTGGAATTATTTATGAGCATGTGAATTCCATTTTAATGCTTTCCATAAGATAGTTGATAACATGATTAAATCTAACATGGATAAAACATGTAGGTAAAATATATTCTTGTGAAGATGGTGATGACACAAACCAATCCTGGCGGAAGCCACGAAGTTGGGCAAGGACCTATAGGAGTTGAAGCTAGACTTGACCAGATCTTAGCAAGGTTGGAACACCTTGAGCCGGAAAGAGTTAACGATAGAGTAGAGAAAGAAGTTCCCGTTAATGAGCATGAGGGAGAAAACTATTCTCATGGGCATGGTGAAACTCATGATCACGAGAGGGAAAAATCACCTACACCATATGAGGAAAGAAATAAGAAGCGTATGGCTTCCGAACTTTCTAGAGATATGAAGAAGATTACCCTACCTAAGTTTGAGGGAAGCACTAGCGGAGATGAAGCTAAGGTGTGGCTTGTCCAAATGGAAAAATATTTTGAAATTCAAAATTACACTGAGACCACTAAAGCCGCTTGGGGTGCATACCAGTTAGCAGGAAAAGCCTCTAATTGGTGGATGAACAAAAAGTTAAAACTCAATATTAATTCTTGGAAGCTGACATGGGGATAATAAATTGATATTTTCCTTAAGCGATGGTTGCCCCAACTCTATTATGACCAAAAACTCATAGATTTCTGGGTTTGAGACAAAGTAATATGACGGTCAATGAGTATTGGGAGAAGTTTACCCAAATTATGTGTTATGTTCCCATATGTCATAAAGATGAACACTTCCGCATAAGAAAGTTTATCATGGGACTTAACAATCAAATTGGAGGAGAGGTGGATATGCACGATCCAACAATAATGGATCTTGTATATGAGAAAGCAATTAAATAGGAGCAAAAGCTCAAAGCTATCTCCACCCGTCAAGAAAGTAGAGACCAAAAGAAGGTTGCAGAAGTTCCTGACAAGCCAGCTCCAAAGAAGGTGGAAGTTGTGCAAAATGTACCAAGGCAAAGGGAAAAGGGATTCCACAATGGTGGAAAAGAATCTAGAAGAGACCGTAAGAGGAATGGTCCCAATAGTGGTAATACCAACAAAGTTAATGAAAATTCCAACAAGTCAGGAGAACCGGCAAGGAAAAGAGGACCAACTACAAGATGTTTTACATGTGGAGGGGACCACTATGCTAACCATGTCCTAGTAAGGCTTTCGAGTCACAACCATATGGTAATCCATTGCCCACCCAACAAGTGATGTTTCAAAAAATGATACATGCAGTTGTGGATGATTGTCAGGCAAAGTATCAAGTAACTCCAGTTGAAACACCACATATTTTGTTTGGCTTACCCATTTATGTTCTTATTGATACTGGCGCAGCTAAGAATTTCATTTCACCTAGAGTAGCTAAGAAATTATCTAGGAAGGTTGGACACATGGCAATGTCTCGAGATGTAGAGTATGCAAACCAGACAATAGTATAGGTGGAACAATGTCTATTTGAGGCTAAGATAGAGCTACCTAGTTTTTCTACGGAAGTAAACCTATGTGTGGTGCCTCTAGGATCAGATGACATTATCCTAGGTATGAATTGGTTGTGGAGACATAGGGCTAAGGTAGATTATTGTGCTAAAACTGTAGAATGCCTAGATGATCTTGGTAATCAAGTGAAGTTTCAAGGGATACCTAGAGAGGTCAAGATTCGTCAAATGTCAACAATGCAACTTGTTAACACAGAGATTTACACCCAAAGACAAGTTGAAAAAATCCTAAATCCCATGTAACATTGGACTAATCTCAAGCTATGGGTATCCTATAATGAGGGTAGACCTCCAGATCATAGGCTAGCTCCCTTGAATATTTCTTTAAATGCTACTGATTCAGATTAGAAAAGGGTAAGAAGGATGATGTAGAAATTGAAAACTAAACTATGAGGTGATTCACCAATTGAAAATTGATTTGAATTTGCTTGACTATCTCACAAGATGACTCAACAAAAGAAGCTATACTATTTCACAACTCAGCTTCACATGCTTGCAAAAATGATTCCTATGAAAGGCTTTGACTTTTCTAATGTTCATAAAAAGGAAAACAATAATGCTTTCACAATTTTTGATCCAACAGATTGAAAACACATTCAAAGACCTACACTATAACATGTCAATCTTTGCATTTAATATTGAAGGACTCTGATAAAATAAAGGGAAACACAATATTTTATATGACAGTCAACACTGAAAAAACTCAGAATGATTGAGGAGGAAACAAGCTTTTATTGAAAAACAAGAGATATTTGCATTACAAATCTGTAGAACTCATAAGAAAATGAGTTACAAAGAATGAATAATCCGCCACAACAACCACCAAACTCAAAACTAGCAAAATAAATGAGAGAAAAGAAGACTTATAGAAAAGGTTCCAAAAATTCAAATTTTGAATTTTGGCTCTAAGAAATGATGTGCTATCCATCCTCTCCCTCAAATCAGGCATGTAACTGAAAGCAACTCCTCAAAATATGTATAAAGAGTTGTGAAACTCAAAACAACCTCATGGGTCGTATGCAACTAAAAACCCTTCTAAAATAGGGTTGTAACTGATTGAATCAAGGAGTTATGTTCCTCAAATTGCTCCTTGACTGAAGCTCCATCAATTGGAATCCTTAATTGAAGTAGAACTCAAAATTAACTGCTTCAAAATCCCTAATTTTACTCCACATGTTGGCATTGATTTCTCCAATCATCTCCAAGATTCATGCAAAGCTTCAAAGCCCCATTATAACTCCCTTTTAGTCCATCATTTGAAATTGCACTCTAAGACATTTTAATTGTATCTCTATTTTTGCATTTCAAATATCATTTATTTAAAGTGATTTATAACTATCACTTAAATAAAGATTTACATTTTTGAATTTAAATGCAAAAAATAAAGATTTATATCTCATTATTTGAAAATTGTGAGTGGCATCTCCATTTTGCATTTTATAAATAACTTTTATTGAAATGATTTATATTATCATTTTAATAAGTTTTTACAAAATTTGTTTTAAATGCAAAAATGAAGGGATTTGACAAAATCAAATGCAAAAGACTTTAAATGACTAAGTCTTAGAAATTTTTATAAGGCACAAAGGATGCCATGACATGGAAGAGAGAATAAAGTTTTAAATAAAACTTAAGGAAAAATGCCTTTGGCTTACCATTGACCTCTTAGGGTTATCAAAACCTAAATGAATGAAAGACATTCATTTCACTTTGCTACTTGAGAGGAGCACCGCCATATAGGGAAAACCCTAACTCAAGCTTTAGCTGGAAACCTCTATATTATTCACCATTTTGAAGGTTTTTTGGAAGATTAAATACAAAAATTTGGAGGTAAGTTTGATTTCTTCAAATTTGGAAGTTTTCTCTTTGTTTTGAAAAGCTTTTGAAAGCTTTTCACCACAACCTATCCATTATTTTCTGATATTTTTCTATGTAAATTTGGCTTTTGTTGTGGATTTTGTCTTGGCTGCCATATATGCTTCTTTCAAGCTTTGTACAAGCATCTTCAAGCAAGTATTTGGATATTAAATCAAAGGTCGACTGGGTAAGTTTTCTTCTTGAAGGCTCTGTATGTTATTTCCTTAAAAGAAAGCAAAATTTCCTTCAATAGTCGCGGCTATACTGTATTGCAGGCACAAAAAACACCACTTTCATGAATGGACAACCCTAGAAATAAGTTTTTTGGGCTTAAAACATAAAAAACCCCAAGTGGGTTGCAAGTATTTGTGAATGAAATAAATTTCCCTCAGTTTTATCTTAAAACCCCAAACAAATTTAAGTGTTCTTTAGAATAAAAATTTGGGTTACAAACTCGAGCTCTATTCAACATTGTCCTTTATAGAAAACTATGGCTATGGCTTGTTTCCAGTTGCTCTCAGAAATTATGACTTTACCTTTTCTGCAAATTGAAAGATGAATTCATATTTTGTATACAAATTATGAATGGTGATCCTAGACCTCCACAAACATGAAGAACAAACACAACATTAGTCCCATATGCAAGTTAGAAAAATCATTCCCCATGAAATTCATTTGAGATATCAAAAACAAGAAATAAATGAAGAACATGAATAAAAACTAGCTAATCTTACTCAAAATAAACAAACTCTCAATCCCATGGGGGAATTGGTGCCATTTTGATGTGGAAAATGACCCTTTCCCAATTCCTTGCAAGCTTTATGATCAATGAATGAAGATTGATACTCTTTGATGAAATTTCACCATAACCTAGCTATGAAATCATGAAAATGGATAAAGATGGATGGAGATTGCTCAAAAAATTGAAGATAATAATGTTGCATGAAGTTGTGGATCTAAAATCCAAATGAGAGCCTCTTATTTATAGAAGAGAATGATGGAGGATGAAGTAAAATGGATGAATGTGGGATCAAACACCAACCAATAGCACAATGCCACTTGTCAACATGTGAGTGGACATAGGTGGAGCACATTTTGGTCATTGTGCAATTAAATGCAATTAGGTGAAATTTCAAAATTCATGAAACAAGTTAGAGGGAGAAGAAAATGAATTTAATGCCACTTGGCTCAAGGAAAAGGACATGTAAGAGGTTTTTAATGCCTTGTTGGATGTACAAGTCCATTTGGAGGGATTTTTCAAATTGGAGGAATATTCCCACTTGGATGCCTTTTTGAATGAAAATAGAGATTTTAATAAATCAATTAAAATGATTTTCATGAGCAAGTTGCAAAAGCTAGAGGATTTGATGGATTAAGATTAGGATTAATCAGGATTTGATTAATTTAAAGGGAGATTAGCTGATTTGACAATTTGATTTAGATTTTTAGATTAATTTAAATCAAAGTGAGAGGAATGATGATTTAGACTTAATTAAATAAAGTTTGGCTTATTTAATTAAAGAGGATGGTGTTAGTTTTAAATAAAATAAAGATAAATTTATTTAATTTAAATGAGACGACTTTAGAGATTAATTAAATAAAGTGAATTATTTAATTAAAAGAGAGACTATAGGATTAATTAAATAAAATGATTTATTTAATTAATAGGAGATGATTACTTAATCAGATAAAATTGATTTATTTAATTAAGAGATGAAATGTGATGAATTTAATTAAATGACTAGCAAAAGAGATGATTAAGGACAAATTGGTGTTAGTAAAATCAGGATCAGGTGTATAGGATCAATCAGTATATTTTTCATGTCTACATTTTTCCCCTCTTTGAAGCAATATACCCACTGCGTTGGTTTAAAGAATAAACTGCCAAGATCAAAATTCAAAATTTTTTCATTTTTTTCAGATGCCCCACTGCTACCCCAGCAAATGAATTACGTTGATATACTGCCCCCTCGAGAGATTAGATGAAAATTTGGATTTTTGTGTGATCTCGCGAACAAAGAGGACAAGATGCCCAACGGGTCCAGAAAGGCTCCAAGATGCCAAAAATGTGCAAAAAATGCAAAAAAATGATGAAAAATGACCCTCAATTGGGCAAAAATGGGATCGGGGTCCAAAACCCTAGTTGGACGGCTAAATAGGGTTAATAAAACCCTAACTTTCAAGCTTAAATAAGCCTCGAGGGGCCACTTCCAATTCATTTGCACATTCAGCCTTTAGAGATTTCACCGTTTTGAGCTTTGAGCATTGTTCAAGATGGCGCAACGTGTGCTTCCATGACACATTTCGGAGTGAGTGCAAGTGTACTAGCAACTTCCAGGTGCAAGACCATCGGTATGTGACCCTACCCCACCTTGTCCTTTAGTTTTTCATATGCATTTATTAGGGTCAAAAGTCAAACCTAGTTAAGTGATCCGCTGTTTGGCGCCGCTGAAAGCTTAGAATCAACACCACACAACCTTAAAGTGCACCGCTATTAAGTCTGGCGAGGTGATGCGACGTCGTAGTTTAGAAATTATGGTTTAAAATTCAAAGTGTGCCGCATGTGCAAATAGTGCCGCGGTGAGCCAGTTTAGATTTTAAGATTTAGGGTCAAACAAGAACGCGGTCAAACTACGCCGCAGCGGTGGAGTTTGGAACTTTAAGGTCCCCAGTGGCGCAGTTTGGAGTTTTCAAACAACGATGCCATTGCAAACAACGACGCATTTTTTGTTTCTGTCATGAAAACTTCAAACAGGATCCTAATTTTTTATGAAACTTGATGTTGTGACTTTACTGGTGTAGGAGGATGCGGAGCCAGTACACTCACAAGAGCACAGGTCTTCGATACTGAGCAGGATGACTGGTTTGCATGAGTTTCTCCAGGAGCACCTGGGAGCGATAGGGCTATGGTACATTGCATATGCACATCCTATCAAGACACACTTGGGGATGATGACAACACTGGAAAAGAAATGGCATAGTGAGACGTCATCGTTTCACTTCTCTACAGGTGAGGCAACCGTTACCTAGAGGATGTCTGGCACATTCTTCAATTGCCTATCCATAGAGAGAGGGTGATTTATGATGTGGACGCTAGGAAAAATTCCTGCTACGATGTTATGGGCCTGGATGAGATTATTTTTGCTGAGGGACAGATCGAGCTGGAGTTTTATAGGACCTCGGTGTTGCCATTCTGATTGATTGTGGCAATGATTATTTCTGGCCTTGTGGCACTAGATTAGCGTGATTGATATTTCAGTCTAGGATGGAGTCTTGTCTAGGAATGGATTCTCTACCAGAGAGAGTGCTTTGCGTGGGGGCTAGTGATGCTAGCCTCCCTCTACCATGATTTACACGATTTTGCATATTGTGACAACAGGGCTATTGTAGTCGGAGTGACACTTCTCCACATCTGGGCTTGGGAGCACATTGCAGTGCTTCACCCGCGAGTTACACCGGTTGACATGGAGCCAGATGACCCAACAGTTTTATGGTATAGAGGTGTTTTGAATTTCACACACACAGGAGCAACTAGTATCCCTCACTAGAGGAGGGTGATTGATGATATGACAATTTTTATCTGGAGGCCTTGGCTCGGGATGCCTGCTTGGTATGATGATGTTTGACATCTCTTCTTGGCGAGGCAGAACTGACTTATGTAGGATAAAGAGCACACCATGATCGAGGGTTATCTACCTAATTAGGTGGCTAGACAGTTTGGAGAGACTCAGGATAGCCCTGATGACCAATATGTGGCCATATTTGTGCATACTATGAGGGAGACTACATGGGGTCAAACGATCCCACTAGAGGATGCTGTGGACTATTTTAGACAGCTAGTGGCTAGGCCATGGCCATACAATTAGGGGAAGGTAGATGCTGGTACGACATAGGCATACCGAGATTGGTTTCTTCCTCCTATCAGATTGACAGTGCCAGGGGCAACTTTACCACGACAGAGACCTAGAGGTCGGTTAGTAGGGTGAGGGCGAGGGCGGGGGTGAGGAGGCTGAGGAGAAGGAGATAGGGATAGAGACAGGGGCAAAGGAGGAGGAGGACCACCTTTCGATCAGTAGGGACAAAGAGATTAGGCACACAGTCACCAATAGAGGGATGGAGATAGGCAACAGAGAGATGGGGACAAAGAAGGAGGAGTACCACCTCCTGACCAGTGGGGACAGAGAGATCAAGCACACAGTCACTAGCAGAGGGATGGAGATAGGCAACAAAGATATGGGGATCCATAGAGAGATGCTCCATGGGACCCACAACAACCACCACCATCGCCACCACCGCCACCACCGCCACCACCACCCTAGCCCAATCAGAGGGATGCGATGATCCAACAACTACAGGCACAGGTTGCCACCTTGATAGTCGAGAGGGATCAGGTGAGAGCCAAGTGGGATCAAGTCATCCAGTAGAGACAGGCCACCAAGCTACAACTGGCATAGGAGACTAGGAGACATCAGTAGCTCGAGAGCACACAGGGAAGGACAGTCCCAAAATGCATGTACTAGGACATGGTCAAAGAGGCATAGTATTACAGAGTTCATTGTCATCAGGAAGTGCCTTGAGCAACCCGAACACCAGATTTATCCTAGTAGTCAAAGCAGAGGTAGGATCAGCCCGAGAGACAACCAGGCAAGGGCAGTAGCCATTAGGGCTAGCTTCATTTTTTGATCAAAGACACCATTCTTTTTGTGATCCACGGGCTTCATTTTTGACAGCCCCGTGGGCAATTGTATACTTTGATTGATGACCTACACATGATCCTGATTCTTTGTACCATGACAGTTGTATTATTTTGATGATATATGATATGATATGGTTCGATCTGATATATGAGATGTGTCCTATTCTATTTATGCATGATGGATGGATGTATCCTATTTTCCTATGTGCAATGTTCTATATGTGATATGATGACTCTATCTTATGTGATGCATGTATGATTTTATTTTATGTGTTGTAATGCGATGTGCATTTTTATATTATGTGATGTGATGTAGTGATTATGCAGATGTTTATGGATGTATTTCTTTTCTAGTATCTTTCTATGCACTTTTATGATGGTGATGTATGGATGATATGGATGCAAATGATATGATATGATGATACTTTTACTATGATACCTATGTGATGATGCAAATGAATGATACGATGATGTACATGTGATTATTCAATGGATGTTTTATATGATATGATTTAATAATTCCTATGTGATGATACTTTTATGTTTATGTAATGAATGAAAATTTATGGTTTATGAGATGCTTAGAATAACCAATCTATATTATGCAATGATGAAATGCAATGTATGTGAGATGATTAATGTTTTCCATATGATATGACATGATATGAATTATATTGACAGTTTGTGGATGCAATATGGATGCATTAGCGATAATTTTGATTAATTGTCATGGTACCATGTTAGCGCATAAAGAAGGAAGAAGAAATAAGAGAATCCAACAAGACAACTTCTATTAGAGATGATGATGATGACAATGATTTGCTTATCAGGAATTGGGATTTTAAAAGGGCTATTTACCTTATGTTTGATAATACACATAGATATGATTCATCAAGGTATAAAGAACCAAGATGGCGTTGTACCTAGTGTGATGGACTTTGACTTGACAATCAAATAGGAGTACTCCTATTCACACCTGACATACAAAACCTTATTTAAAATGCAGTTCAGATATTCCAAACATCTCAGACCAAAACATAGAAAGGAAAGCCTTCCTATGTGGTCAACAAGACACCTAAAACACCCTCCCTACACCTAAACAAAGCACGTATGACCAAGGTTATATTACAAGAATATCCAATAAGCACAACAGACAAAAGATAATGATCGTTGCCCCATTCCTTTCTCTCTAAATCATATTGATTAGACATCATCAAGAGGTCATTGGAATGAGCATAATAAGATAAATCAAAAGAAAAGATCAAGCAAACAAACAAGCCAATGTTCTTCATACCGCTAGCCAAGACTAAACTATGGTGATGCTTGATGTTGATGTCCATTGTAGGAAGGATGCATCCTAGGACATGATGTTATTAGATGATTTGGGATAAACTAGATGATGAACTATTGATACCAAGAGTTGACCAACTTGTTTACTTACTGACCTAGACTTGAGACCCTTGACGTTTGAGATTTCACTCTTAATCTGCTAGACTTGTTTCCGATTGTCTCACCAAAGGTTGAGGATGACGATTGTTTATTATGAGTGGAGGTTTATTTCAGGTGATTGCAAAATGGGATGGATGGATTTTTTCAAATATTTTGATGTTTTTGATGTTTTTTGAAATGTTTTGAGGCTATTTTTGGTATTTTCAAGATTTTTTACAAATGTTTTTATTTTCAAATTTTCCAATGTTGTGGGGTTTTCTGAGATTTTGACCAAGAGACTAACCTAAAGACCTATCCTAGGGGCCTTGGGGGATGATAAAAAAATTAGCCTTGCCTACGTTATACACGCAGAGACCATGTAGTTCGACTGACATAGACTTGATTATTGATGAGACATGAAGAAATGGATTGCCAGCTTACTATGACAGACTCCTAAAGGACCGACCTAAGTGTCTCAGGGGATGATCAAAGATCAACCTTGCCTAAGTTCAGAGCTCAGAGACCCGTAGTTCGACAAGACAACCCTGTTTTTGACCTTTTGTCTAACTTTTTGACCTATTTTTGGATTTTGATATGTTTTGAATGTTTTTGGATTTTTTTGGTTTTTTGAATGTTTTTGGATTTTCTAATTTTTTGATTTTTTTGATTTTTTGATTTTAGGGAAGACTTCAAGAACATACATGAATCTGATCTGATGAGACCATGCCCCCGATGTGATGCAATAGACTACTCTAATATAGGTAGGACAAACTGACCTTGAGAATGGGCCAAGTAGTACTAGGAGGGATCATGATATGAACACATGACCAAGCTATGATGCAGATGCAAAAGAGTGATAGGTGGATGTAATGGAAGTGTGATGGATTATGCAGAACGAGCCGTGGAGATCCCAGTGGATGGAAAGTGCTTATTTACACAAGGCGCCTATTTTCAAGGTTTTCACCAAGGTACTTGCCCAAAGTACCACCGAAGTGGTTTTCACTAGAAGACGATTTTTCTCTTTACTATTTTTAATCCTTTTTTTGATTTTTGTGTTTTTTTGATTTTTTTTTTGTATTTTTGGTTCTATACCTTGAAAGATTAGGCATAAAACTTTTTGAGATGGGAGCTATTCATGGGCTCTTGCAGAGGCTCGCCTTCTGGTGTTGATAACTGATATGCCCTTGACTTGTAGCTTGTTGTGATGATGAAGGATCCCAACCAATTGGGTTCAAACTTTCTGGTGTAGGAGCACCTGGCTAAGTTCAAGGTTTTTTGAAGTTTTGTTTGAAGTTCTATTTTATTTTGTTGTGTTATTTTTGAGGTCATGTTGACCATTTTTTTGGAATTTGGTGGATTAGGAATAAACCTTGATCTATTATGATCAATGGATTGGGAGGTGAAAATCTTGAATGGGTTTTGAAGCTCTAAGTTGTCTTGGTTACCAACCTAGTCAAGTGTTTGAAAACACATTGGGTTTTATAAATTGCATCTTTAGGTCTTCTAAGGGCTCAACCCAAGCTTCTAAATTGTTTTGAAGGCCTATTTAAGGCATGCTTCAACCATATGAGAGGGTTGGAGGCATTTTTGTTAGGGTGACAGTTTGCAAGCTGAAGGAAACAACGTTTGGAAAGACAGTTTTCTATACTTTGCATTCTTTTAGAGCTTTAATGGAGTAAAATTACTGTGATCTTGTTAGTAGAATGTAGTGTTGATATTGTGATAGCTTGGAGTGCCATTTATTTGTCTTTGTAAATCATTTTTCATCTTTTTTTTGTATATAGTTAGTTTTCTGCATTTTTTGGCTTGAAACAGGCAGCTTGAGGAAATGGAGTCCCAGTGCACCTTCCCACCGTACAAATTGTACAGCCTCTTGGGATTTGTGTATAGGCTCCCTCTTTGTAAATATGGTAGTTTTTAGGGTTTGTGGCAGTGCAGGAGTTGCAAGAAAAGCTTTGCCCTAGGCGAGCCAGTGCAGGTCCGGTTGGGGCAGACTTGGAGAAAAAGACTTATAACTTGTAGGGGGCGTGAGATATTGAAGAAATTATTTTTGCAAAATTTTTTTGGTGGTCTTGGCTAAGCATGGTGATCAGGAGGAGGTTTTATCAGTGCATATGATAGGAGAACTTTTTGGCAGTCTTAAAAATAGTTTTGAGCAGCTTGAAACCCTAGGTACTTGACCACTTTTGTATTTGGACAATGTACGGCCTGTACAGGGCTAAAACCCTAGGAATCTTTGAGGCATAGGCATGAGTCAGTCAAACACTAACAAAGAACCTAAGTCCTTTGGTGGGTTTAGTATATAAACACATTTTACCTCTGTTCAAATGCCTAATTGGGGGCTCAAGGCTTGTAGCCTTTCCAAACCCTAGGAGAGCATCTTGTGAAAGTGATGGTTAGTTGGAGTCTTGGAATGGATCAAGAACCCTAGTTTGATCATCTGGAAGCCATCATAGCATTTACACACCCCTGCAAGAAACTAACATAAGGTTGTGGATATTTGGTCTTTAAAGAAGAATAAGGGCCAATGGAGTGAATGTGGCAAACACCAAGGTTGGTTTGGTAAAAGGACAACTTATTGATAGAAGAGGGGTTGGTCAAACAAACCAGGGGCACCTTATCATGAGCAAGGGCCTATAGGTTAGAATGGTGAAGCAGAACACCAAGGAGGTCTTACAAGGAAAGGCCTAGAGCAAGAATTAGTGATTGATTCCTCCAGCCCCACTCACTATCACTTTCCCTTGCTATCTGGATTTGGAATGTTCTTTCGATTCTCCTTCAACACAAGTTATTTGACCTGGAAGGTCTGACTCTTAATCTTCTTGTTATAACTCTGCTTGAGATGGTTCTGGTACACTTGCAAATGGTTTAAGGCATCCATGCACCGCTCATCCAGTAATTTCAACTCATTTAATCTTGACACTTGATATTCCTCATCTATGATGAGATTCTACAATGATATTCTCAGTGATGGAAGCTCGATCTCAATAGGGAGAATGGCTTATGATCCGTAGACCAGTGAGAAAGGGGTGGCACCCATTGGTGTGCAGATACTTGTTCGATAGGCCCAAAGGGTGGGATTTAATTTGAGGTACCAATCATGACCAAATTCATTGACCATTTTCTTAATAATCTTTAAGATAGTATTATTTGTAGCCTTAGCTTGGTCGTTTCCTTGGGGGTTGTATAGAGTGGAAAAGCGATGTTGGATTTTGAACTTTTGGCATAGGTTGCGAACATCCTGGTTTTTGAAAGGTGTCCCGTTATTTGAGATAATGGCTTGAGGGACACCGTAGCGAAAAATTAAGTAGTTCAGGATGAACTTTGATATCTGCTTTCCTATGATATAGGTCATGGGAATGGCTTCTACCCACTTTGTGAAATACTCAGTGGCAGTGATAATGAATTTATGTCCATTGGATGAGGTGGGGGTAATTTTTTTGATGAGATTGACCCCCCACTATGAAAAGGGCCAAGGTGTGACAATTGGGTGGAGCTCTTGAGCTGGTGCATGGATGAGATCCCCATGTTGCTGACACTGCAAACACCTTCTGACATAGTTGTGGAATTCTCTTTCCATTGTAGGCCAGTAGTACCCTGTTCTCAGTAGTTTCTTGGCCAAGGTCATACCGCTCGATATGAACCACAAATGCCATTGTGTACCTTGGTTAAGGCAGTCAAAGATTCCTCAATGTTTAGGCAATGTAAAAGGGTTCCTTCAATGATTCTACGGTATAGGGTATCTCCTAGGATGACAAAATGGGATGATTTTTTGACAACTGCTCTTTTGAGGTTCAGGGTTATATCTATGGGGAGGACTCCTATTCTTAGGTAAGTGTATATATCATGGTACCAGGAATCACCAAGACCAACAATTTCACACAAAAATTTAGACTCTAGTACCTTGAATGTAGGCATGAGAAGCTACTCTATGAGGAATTCTTACTTTGGGACATTGTGTGGGATCTCTAATAGTGATCCAATTGTAGCCATAGCATCTACCGCACTGTTATTTTCTCTTGGTAGCTGCTCAAATGTGATATCAATGAAGAAATCCTTAAGGATTTCCACCAGTATCTTATAGGGAGTCAACTTGTCATCCTTTGTTTGATACTCATCATTTACCTGGTTGATTATGAGTTGTGAGTCTCCGTAGACCTTGAGTGCCATGATATGCCACTGCACTACAATTCTCAGCCCTATGACAAGAGCCTCATATTCTGCGATATTATTTGTACACAGGAATGATAGCTTGTATGATTTTGGTATGTAGTCCCCTTGTGGGGCGATGAAGAAGATCCCTGCTCCTGATCCGTGTTCTGTGTAGGATCCATCAAAGTACATTTTACAGTGATTCGCGTTAGGGAATTATGATACAAGTGGGATCTCTGAGTATATCGGTGCTTCCGCCAGCTGATCTGCTATTTCTTGTCCTTTAATATCTCCTTGCATTCCACATACTCAATGTCATGCTCTATCAGGATCATAACCCACTTTTCCGTTCACCCTGTGAGAGTTGCTTTGGAAAGTAGGTACTTGAGCAGGTCTATCTTTGTAATGAGCTTTATTTGATGTGCTAACATGTAATGTCTAAATTTTTGAGTTGCGAACATGACTGCTAAGCAAGTTTTCTCAATGGATGTGTAGTTTAATTCATGCCCCACCATGGTTTGGCTGATGTAATAAATAGATCTCTCTTTCCCATTTTCATCATGCTGTGCCAAGAGAGCACCGAGAGCTGCTACCGTTGTTGATATGTATAAGATCAAGGGTTTTCCTAGAATTGGTGGCATGAGAAGTGGTGGCGTGAGTGAGTATTCCTTGATCTTGTTGAAGGCCTAATCACATTTCTCCTCCCATTTGTATTCTACCCCCTTGTGGAGTAGATGAAAATATGGGATAGCCTTGTCTGCTAGTTGCACTATAAATCAGCGGATGGACCGAAGTCTTCCTTGTAGGCCTCTTAGTTGTTTCAATGTATTTGGTGCCTCCATTTTGAGGATTGCTTTGAATTTGGCAGGGTCTACCTCGATTCCTCTCATGGATACAATGTACCCTAGGAGTTTTCCTGATTGTACTCCGAAGACACACTTCTTTGGATTTAGTCGGACCTTGTACTTTTCTATCCTATCAAAGATGGAGCTCAATGTTGCTATGTGATCCTGACGTTTCTTTGATTTAGCCAATATATCATCCACATAATCTTCCATAGTTTGTGAATCATATCATGAAAGATTAGTGTCATGGCCCTTTGATAGGTGGCTCTCGCATTCTTTAGCCCAAATGGCATCATATTCCAGCAATATGTCCCCCATGGACAAGTGAAGGCTATTTTATGTTGGTCATCTTTTGCTATCATGATTTGGTTGTAGCCTGAGAATCCGTCCATTAATGATAGCATCTCATGTCCTGCCGTCATATCCACAATCATGTCAATGTTTGGAAGTGGAAATTCATCCTTGGGACACACTTTGTTTAGATCTATGAAGTTCGTGCAAATGCAGATGCCCCTAGTGGGTTTTGAAATAGGTACAAGGTTTGAGACCCACTCTGGATAATTGGTTGGTCGTATGAATCCTGCCTCTAAGAGCTTTTGCAGTTCCATCTTGACCAACAATGCTATCTGGGGATGCATCTTCCTTAGCTTTTCTCTCACAGGCTTTGCTTCAGGATATACAACTAGGTGATGATCCACAACCTCTGGATCAAGTCCAGGCATGTCGACATAGGTCCATGCAAAGTTTATCTTTCTTTATTTTAGGAATGTAGCTAGAAATTCTTGTTCTTTTGTGAGAAGTGACTCTGCATAGAATGTTATGTGTGGTAGTTCCTCTATTCCTAGGTTGATTGGATTGCACTTCTCTGCTAGGACCGCTGACTTCTCCTGATGAATTGCACTAAGGGAAATATTGAATCCTTCATCATCCGATGCCTCAGAGTGGTTTTCACCATTGGATGCGTCCTTTATTTTTGCTTTTTTTGGGTCAGAGAGTGCCACAGTGTGGTTTTCTCTCAAAGACCTAGAGATTATTCTTAGATTTTCACTTTTGTGACTGAAGGATTCAATTGTTTCCCCATAATAGGCCTATATTTCTAGTATGATGTTGAACCCAACCTTGTGATCTCCACATGGTATCACATCTTGCAATCCCATGAATTTCGAGAGCGCCTCATCATTTTTGAATGTGTCCAAAATTGGTGGTCCTCGTTGGTTGTAATCGATGAGTTGGGGATAGACTAAGTTTATTTCATGGTTTTGGTTTGTTGACTCAAAAGATAGGGTGCTAATCATGAGTAGGGAGGAATGTTTGAAAAGCATGGGTAGGTCAGTTATAGGATCCTCATCACTATTGCACACATCGGTAAAGTTGTTTATGACTTGACCTGTGGATACTGGTAATTGAAGGGTAGTTTCTAATAGTTGAGGGGAAGTTTTGACCTTTCTAATCGAGGCACCTTTTCCAAGTATGGTTACCTTCGGAGGGGTACATTTGAGGCCAAGATTACTTATACGCATCTCAGGAATAAGAGGCACTAGAAGCCCATTGTCATTCTGCCCAAGTTTCTTGTTTTTGTTATAGCCCATACCAAGCATCATTTGTAATCCTTTGTTGCTCTCATCCATGGGGAGATCAGGCACAGACCTTTCATCTTGGTACAACAAGCTTGATATGTCTTTTTCATCTACTACTTCCCAACTTAGATCTCCCCAACATCTGAATCTAGAAGGGTCTACTCTGAAGGTTTATGATGATGTTTCGACTGGTTGGTGTTTCCTGTGAGACCTAGGATATTGAGGTAACTCTCCTACAATGAAAGCACTTTTATTCATTTTATAATCCCCACACCCATTGTCTTGGACAATGACCTTGATTTAAGAGATATTAGGAATGGCGGGTGTCTTTGTCTCAGAAGTGGAGGCTAATGTAGTTGGGTCTACATATGGAGTTGTAGGGCCTTCATCGTTGTTGGGGACTTGGGGGATTTTATAGTATTTTGCTTCCAGATTCTTGTAGTAAGCAAAGGGCTCGGGATCACCATAGACTGTGACCTCTTGGTTTTGATATGGGAATTTGACACACTAATGGAAGGTTGATGTGACTGCTTGCATTCTGTGGATCCATGCATGCCCCAGGAGGATGTTATAAGTAAATCAAGGTCAAGGACCTGGCATGTGGTTTCCATAATGGCTGACCCTACTTGAATAGGGAGCTAGATAGTGCCTTGAGACACTCTTTCCTGATCATCATATGCTTTGATTGTGATGCCCTTACCCTTTTCAATGGCATCCTCTAAGAATCACAGATTATTTATTAGTTTAAGGGAACAAATGTTTAAACCTGCACCCCCATCAACCAAGACCCTTTTTATTTTATTTTTTATGAACAAAGACTTCAAGGTGTAGTGCACGATTGTGAGATGGTTGGGTGGGAAAGTCTTGATCAGAGAATGTTAGGAGATTTGGGGTGGGGATGTGTCCGACCATAGCTCAGAATTGGTCAACACCAAGATCCACAGAGATGGTGGATGAATCCAATGCTTCCTCTAGGATTTTTCTATGTGCGGGTGATATCTTTAGCAACTCCATGATGGAGATCTAAGCAGGGGTCCTTTTCAGCTGGTCTAGGACATTATAGCCATTAGGAACAAATTTCGGATTTGAGGTGGATGCTCTAGGTGGATATCATGACCCAACAATGGTTACTTTTTTGTCGTGTGTGGTGACTCCACAATCAACTTTGGCTCCCTTGATGTTAACGACAATGACCCATTCATCTAGGGATGCAACAATATGATCATAAACATGGTTAACATTGGAATACTTGGTCTTTCCATGGTTGTTCCCTTTGTTATGATCTGACATCAGATTCGTGTATATTTTTAGGTCCTAATTTGGTGTTGGTTGTTCAACATTTATGACCTTGTCATCGATGAGGTCTTGGATTAGATTTTTCAACCTCATACAGTTGGCGGTGGTGTGCCCCTTGATTTTGTGAAAATCATAAAGCTGGTTTTCATTGTACCACCGTGGTTTCACTTGGGGTTCCTGATAGTTATCATAAGTGGGAATTTTGATGAGATTTTTGTTTATCAATTTCTTCATGACTGATTCAATTGGTTCCCCAAGGGCAGTGTACTTTTTCTTGGGGGGATATTTGTTTCGCGGGGGTGGTCCCCCTTGATTATTTAGGTTGTTGACTTGATTATTGGGTGGCTATTGTGATACCAAATTGGCTTGTGTGTTGTTTCGATTATTGCCTTGCGTGTTTTGTTTTGGAGCATTGATGATGACCTTGGCATCTACCACACCATCATTAGTGATGTTCCTATTTTTCACCCACGAGCGAGGTTTTTCATTATAGCTAGTTGATGGGCGATTGTCTTGATGTTCTAGATATGTGGGTGTCCCCCCTTGTGCAATAAGGGCTCATTTGATGTTGAGAGCCTTGGGGATCAAATGGTTGTATGTGGTGATACATTGCATCTTAAGATGGAATGCCAAGGTTTTCTCAAGATTGACAATGATGGTGCAAACTTGTTGTTCTTCCGGCATGGCCCATTTGCTCCTGTTGGCCTTGGAGTGCCATCATTGCAAGAAGGAAGTGAATGATTCCCCCTTAGCTTGTTTAAGAGCAGATAGTTCCTCTAGACTCACATGCATACCTATATTGAATGCGTCTATAATCTTTTGGAAATTTTTGATGCTAGGAGGAAGGCGAGAGAACCACTCCATAGTAGGACCAACCAAACTTCAAGGGAATAGCCACATCAGATATGTATCATCATATGCGACCTCCACGCAATGTACTTGGAATTCCCTGATGTGATCTTTAGGGTTTCCTGTCCCACGATATTTGTCCAATTTAGGGATTTCAAACCCCTTTGGGAATGGTACCATTGCAAGGCTCCTGTCGAATGGATAGGGGAACAAGTTGCTTGGTGTCTTTTTTGTTTTCCCTAATTGGAGATCAAACACTTGTTGCGAGAGCAATTTGAGTTGTGCGGTCACGTCATCTTGTGGATTGGGAGGTGGAGTGAATGTGTTTTGAAGTGGTTGAGGTGTTTGAGTGATGGGTGGAGTGTTGGGTACATTGGTGGGAGTTTGTTGCAAGCTTTGCTATGTGATTAAGGTTTGTTGATATGCCTGCATTTGTTGTTGTGCCAACAAGGCTTGTTGTTGGTCTTGCTGTTGCTATGCCAACAATGCTTATTGTTGGGCTAGTAATTTGGCTGCTTCTTGTTGCACTTGATATTGTTGTAGGGCTTGCTAATATGCTTGGCAGCTTGATAGTGTGCTTGTGCTTGCTGAGCTTGGTATTGGGATCATGCCCGAGCTTGCATTTTTTGGGAAACTTGTGTAGCCTGAGTAGCCTGTGCGGCTTGTGCAACTTGAGTAGCCTGAGCTGCTTGTGCAGCTTGGACAACTTGGGCAGCTTGTTATTGTTGTAATAAGGCTTGAGATTGGGCAACTTGTTGTGGTTGTTGTGGTTGTTGTGCGACTTGAGTTGCTTGCACTTGTTGAGCAGCTTGTTGTGGAGCTTGCGTGTTTTATTTTTGCTGAGCTTGGAACTACTGTAGTGCCTTTTGATAGGCTTGTTAAGCTGCTTGCAACGTGATGCTATATTGGTTGGCCACATTTGGTCTTGGTGGCGGTGGTGGTGGCAGATTCAGAATGGTGTTTGTTGTTGTGATGAGAGGCACCATTGTACTAATGATAGGAACTTGTGTGATGGACGGTGTGATTGATGTGCTTGGTCCTTGAGAGACCACATTTATGGATGGTGTGGTGACTGCTTGTGTTTCTTGGATGGTTTCCACCTATTGTTGTGATATCGATGGCAAGATCAGAGGATTGTGTATGATGTTTTGATTTATGATTGGGGGGTTGTTTGGATTTTGTTGATTTATGGGTGGTAAAGGGGGTTTCCCTAAACCAAGAAGTGGTGTGGATGTTAATGGAAAAGGTGGAAGTGGTGGAAAGATAGGGGGTGTATTCCCTTGAGGAAATGATGATTATGAGGGATCAAAGATGCCCCCTTGTACAAATAGCCCACCTTATCCTTGTGAAATCATAGGGAGAGAGGTTTGTATGTTAAGAGGATATGCCGGTGTTGCGTGAAAAGATGATGGGTCATTGGGGTCATGAAAGGTGAGTAGAACATATGGGTGTAGCAGATTCAATGGGATGGATTGACCTAAGATAGTCTTCGCATCCAAATCTTGGCTGTTCACAAGGGGGTGTGTTTGTAGTGCATGAAGCAATGAGCTCCCCTTGTTGACAATAGGTTGAGTTGGAGCAATGGATGATGTGATTTGGGGGATGGTTTGAGTGATGCTTTGAAAAGGAGGTGTGGATGAAATTGGGGGCATGATCCCAAGAGGCTTCTCCACAAGAGTGATCACATCATAGTCGAAAGGGAGTTTAGCCCCTTCTTTAGCCAATTCTAACATGTATTGTGAGGGATTAAGTTTCATCATGACATTGACAATCTTGTGGTTTTTGGGATTTTGGACCATTTCAATAATCTCATCTTGAGTCATCCCTAAAACATTGTTTGTGACATCCTCCACTTGGCCACCCTCCTCTTGATGATCTTGTGGAAGTGGAGGAAGATTGAGAGTGGGATTTCTAGACCCAACGAGATTCATTTCGGGAGCGGTTTGACTCAAGTCACTCGAAGTGAATGTTTCTTTGTTCGTTTCCATATTCTTCTTGTGTTGAGATCTAGTTTGGACCATAAAATAAGGATCAATTTTTAGGAATGGGAGGTGAACCTTTAATTCCTTGGATTGATCTAAACTTTAGGTACAAAAAGAAAGTCTAAGATATTGAGGATCAAAGGATGGTGATGAGATGAATGAGAGATGGATGATTGGTGAATGATTGGAACTTTTAGGAAACCTTGAAGAGGATACTAAACTTTAGGACTTTTTGATTGATGTTTGATTTGATTTGATTTTGATTTTGATTGGATTTGGTTTGGATAATGAACTTATAAACTCTAAGAGGTTGGATGTTGTCCTAGAGTAAACTTGTCCACAAGATGATAATTTTAATAAGTGTGTAAAGATGGATTCATCTACACACACTTAGTCAAACAAGATGATTTGGATTTTGATTCAAGGATTTTCCCAAAGTTTAGCATAAAGGATTTTTTCAAGATTTCCAATAGTTGTTTGTGAGGTGATTTTTTATTTTGATGTTTGAAGGATGGATGAAAGTTTGGATTTTGATCCTAAGAGACTTAGAGAGACTTTGTTTACTAGACCAAGGTGTTAAAGAACATGCTAATACTTCCTATGTGAGATACTCACCTTTGAAAGAGACTTGGATTTTGACAATAGTAAAATGAATACAAATTTGGATTGTTCCTTGATGCACGTTTGTAAAAGTTGAAGGTCAATCTTTCTGTAAATCCGTAAAGCATAGACAAACATTTCTTGCGAGCTTTTTGACTAAGACCTTTGGAATTTGGTTTTCGAATTTTGATTTTTTTGGAAATAATTTGGAAGAGAACATGTGTGGGGTCCAATTGATTCTTATCTTTGCTTAATGAGTTCTTTTTACCACAAACAATTCTTTGATTAGGTTTTCAAACTAAATGTCTAATGTCCCAATTTCTTCTCATCCCACAAAGTCCATTATGTGGAAATCAAGGAAATTAAGGCAAAATTTCCCTAATGTTGACTTTAGTGAGAGAAAATTGAGATATAAATTCAAATGCTTAGAAGCCTCCAAGGATAAAATCCCTAGGGCAAGCAATAACACTTGAATTTTTTCAAAGGTATTTGCTTCCTCTAAAGGGTTTGAAATTTGATGATCATGTTGAATGTTTGTTTTCCAATGTTTTAGATCCAAGCAAAATGTTTTGATTCCAAGAACATGCACAACCCTATGGATAGTTAAGAGACAATATTTGTTGAATCCCCACTTGGATAAATCTAGTTGCACTTATTATTGGTGGATGATTAAAAGCTTGACCACACTGGCTCCCCTCCATGGCACTCACTTCTACGGGTCAGCCAAGCTTTAGTACCCATGAAACTCCCATGGCATACTTCTCATCTCTACCAAGAACCACAAGAATATGGGGTGGCTTTAGAACAACTGTTCTTGCACCAACAAATAGGATTCAGGCTTCTAAACAAAAGGTTGTAGTATAGGCATTCCGTTCATGGAGGATCATCCATACGAAAATAGACCATTGCTGCCATTCTTGTTAGAACAATCCTCGTGATACTTGAAATTTCCTCAATTACCCACACTTATATACCAGGTGGAAGTCACTTGGCTTTAGCGTGTTCCCAGTTGGGTCGTTCCTTGGGGTGATTACTTTTTCCCACCAGGCAGGCCCTCTAAGGGTAAACAAAAGCAAGCAAGCACATTCATAGTTTGATGAATCTTTGTTTGTGTGAACAAAGAGAGAACATACATGATATACTCCACTCACACTAGCAAGATTTTGTTAATTTTAAGAATCCAAATTGAAGTGTGGAGGTAATCGCTTATACAACTTAATATCACCAAAATAATTTTGATTCTCAAGATCATCGCAAGACATGAGAGAAGTGCATATGTATTTTAAATGATATCACTTTGGATAAGAGATTACAAAACATAAAAGACACATGCTCATTTTAACCTTCAAAACAAGAATGAATTCTTTTTAAGCACCAAAAGGAAATGTGAGATTTGGTTGTTCAATTTTAAATCCTCAAAAAAAACTCTAGTAAGTTGCCTAAGGTTCTTTTTAATCCCCTTGTTTTGTTCTTTTTAGAGCCCAAATGAAATTTATTGAGTCCTAAAGCTTGAAAGATAGCAAATCCTTAGAATGGAATTATAATCTCTTTGAAAGTGTTTAAAAACACTTGATGCAATAGAAAGAAGATGTCATAAAGAAAACTCCTCCTTGCTTTCTCCCTTCCTTCTTGACCACTTCAACCTACAAAACTGATTAGTTCACAGAAAACCAGAGACAACAAATGGGTTAAAAGGTTAAAAATGATCAAAGATAAAAAGCACATGCCAAAATAACCTGAAAGTTGACTTTTACTCAAACCCAGTGGCGCAATTCGCATATGCATCACAATTTGACGGAGTCAACATCACTGTATGGCGACGCTGGGACTGATAGCGTCATACTGTGGAGAAACTAGTGAGCGCAATTGTGGCACTGTTTTGACCAGCGATGGACTTTGGAGTTTAGATGATCGGTCTATAGAAGGATGACTCAAGCATCACTGTATGGAATTCAAATTTCTGGTGGGAATGACTCAGGGTTGTAGTTTGGAGTTTAAAAACATCGCTAAATAGCACCACTGGAATGATAGAGGCATAATTCCTCTATCAGCGACACACTTTCCTGTAGACACACAAAAACTCAAAAAAAATAGTGGAATTTCTCAAAAAATGTGTTAATTTCTTCAAATTCTACCCTCCTTCTAGTTCCAAAATGTGAATGGTGATCCTAGACTTGCACAAACATGAAGAACAAACACAACATTAGCCCCATATAAAAGTTAGAAACATCATTCCCCATGAAATTCATTTGAGATATCAAAAACAAGAAATAAATTAAGAACATAAATAAAAACTAGCTAATCTTGCTCAAAATAAACAAACTCTCAATCCCATTGGGGAATTGGTGCCATTTTGATGTGGAAAATGGCCCTTTCCCAATTCCTTGCAAGTTTGATGATCAATGGATGAAGATTGATACTCCTTGATGAAGTTTTACCATAACCTAGCTATGAAATCATGAAAATGGATGAAAATGGATAAAGATGGATGGGGATTGCTCAAAAACTTGAAGATAATAATGTTGCATGAAGTTGTGGATCCAAAATCCAAATGAGAGCCTCTTATTTATAGAAGAGAATGATGGAGGATGAAACAAAATGAATGAATGCGGGATCAAACACCAACCTATAGCACAATGCCACTTGTCAACATGTGAGTGGACATAGGTGGAGCACATTTTGGTTATTGTGCAATTAAATGCAATTAGGTGGAATTTCAAAATTGATGAAATGACAAGTTGGAGGGAGAAGAAAATGAAGTTAATGCAACTTGGCTCAAGGAAAAGGACATGTAAGAGGTTTTTAATGCCTTGCTGGATGTATAAGTCCATTTGGAGGGATTTTTCAAATTGGAGGAATATTCCCACTTGGATGCCTTTTTGAATGAAAATAGAGATTTTAATAAATCAATTAAAATGATTTTCATGAGCATGTTGCAAAAGCTAGAGGATTTGATGGATTAAGATTAGGATTAATCAAGATTTGATTAATTTAAAGGAAGATTAGCTGATGGATTAAGATTAGGATTAATCAAAGTGAGAGGAATGGTGATTAAGACTTAATTAAATAAAGTTTGACTTATTTAATTAAAGAGGATGGTGTTAGTTTTAAATAAAATAAAGATAAATTTATTTAATTTAAATGAGATGACTTTAGAGATTAATTAAATAAAGTGAATTATTTAATTAAAAGAGAGACTATAGGATTAATTAAATAAAATGATTTATTTAATTAATAGGAGATGATGACTTAATCAGATAAAATTGACTTATTTAATTAAGAGATGAAATGTGATGAATTTAATTAAATGACTAGCAAAAGAGATGATTGAGGACAAACTGGTGTTAGTAAAATTAGGATCAGGTGTATAGGATCAACCAATATATTTTTCATGTCTACACAAATAAAACTTTCTCCATTTCTATAAAGGCATACTTTCTTGTAGCTTCACCTCTTTTACAGATTTCATTTTTTTTTAAAGGAAAAATTAGCATTGCTTCCTCTTATTACAAAACTCCGAGTCCCTTGTAATATATGTCCATTGTTGGAAAAAAGGCATATATTGTAATTTTACTCCTTTTACTCTCCCAATGCAACTTTTACTTGGAAATCTGTAGGCACTTGAAGCTTCAAACAGTAGTTGAAAACCCTCTTGTATTAAGAAAAGATACTCAAACCTTTAGTCTTTACCATAGTTTCATTCACGTTATGAATATAGAAAAATATAATGGGATTCTCTTTTAAAACTGTAGCTTCAGAATGTTGAAACAAAACTCTAGTTCTATGCTTCATTGTTGTTCCTCACATAACATTATGTGCATTTGATATCAAATTACAAAGGCTCTGTAAATGATATAACTATTTTGCAATATGCACTTAGAGTATACATAAAAAGGCTTTACATATATGATGCAATTTCTATATTCAAGTGAAATATTCTGCTTTGTTCACTCATTCTTTAGTCATTAAACATGTTTTTCTTGAACTGCCATGTTGAAACTGATTGTCATGTAGCTTTTCATTGTTCTCTCACGTAAAGATTCTTTGAACATCTACTATTCCATGAGGAAAGAATAACACTTTGTGAATAAACAACACCTTGCATTTGCACCACTGACTTTGCATTTTCCTCTTTAGAATTGAATGGCACTGTTTCCTTTTGTTGCTTAATCACTATGTTTGGCTGCCATTATAGTATCTGCTCATTTGTTCTTGAAGGATACTTTGTGAACTTAATATGTATGCATGTTCACTATCTTTAAAAAAAATGCATAGATGGCTTTGATCACTTTTCCTTCATATTGCTTATGCTATCGTATGAGCTGGGCTCAACCCTTGTGGCAGCCACATTTTCCACCACTCATGTAGTAATTTGATGAACAACAACATTACTTTTCCTGTATCTGCACATGAAGCAAACAAGTTAGAAAAATAGTGAATTAATGATTTCTTTCCGATGATTTGATCTGGCAGTTTTCATTTATCTTTGAGATAATGACTTAGTTGATTTAATTTGATAATAACTGTAAATCATATATCTATTGATAAGCATGTAATTGGATATCATTCCCTGAGCTCTAACAAAAAATTTCAACCAACTGCAGGTGGATGCCTTTGAAACTCTGGAGCAAGAGGAAACATTGAAGACATTGAAGATCAAGCCAGACAGTAATGAGTCAACCCTACATCAACCGTTAAGGCAATGACGAACATGACCTTCCACTTATGTGTCTTTCTTCTTTTAGTTTGATCTTCAGATGTATGGTTTATGCTTATTGTTGAATTAAATCAACTTAGTCATCACCCACAACTTGTGTGGGGTTACATAAACATGGCTTTTAATATATTAGTTATTTCAAAGTATGTAATGGCTTGTGTCTCCATTTGAACTTGTTCTCATTCACATAATTTGAAATAACTAATATGAATCTGTTTAAAGCATATGTTTTGTAATCAAATGAAGTAATAATCTCAGCATACTTTGCTCCAAAATTGCATCTCTTTTATGATAATCAACAATGATAAATATTGCAAAAAAAAACTCAATTTTACATAATATCCTCTAAATGCTTATTTTCTAAATGAAGTCTGTTTGCTAGTTTTTCTGGATTTTTCAACAGTTTCACTGAAATTGTTGGATAATTATGGTAAATAAGTTCTTATAAAACCCTTCATTTAGAAAGTAGATGTTTAAAGGATGTCAAAACATCAAAATTTTAATACTCCAACAATTAATTTCCCCTTAAAACTTCACTAATTTGTGCGGGAAGCAAAAATTAGTAACACAACTATTAATAGCTAAGAAGAAAGGGTGCAAAATATTTTTTGTCACTCGGAACGCGTAAGCTTCACTTGTGTAATTGGGAGGTTCTGCAGTGCAAAGTCTAATTGGACTAGTATGCAAAAGACTCAGCCACTTGGGAAGACTATGCTAAGATTCAACAAAAGTTTCCTCACGTTTTAGATGCTTTTGAGAATGTTTGAAAATAATATGTTGTTTGTTTGCTATGTACTTATGCTGCTACATAAAATCATCGGGGATGATGATTCACAAGGGGGGGAGTATGTTACACTCCAATTGTGTAATTACCATTTACTATTACTATGTAGGGTAAATATGAATGTAATGTGAATTCTGGAGATGAATAAATTATGCTTGAACCTTGTTACTGATGCATTATATGTGAATATTATCTCATTTAATGTTATGTGAAAAGTACTGCATATATGTGAAATGGATGGTTATTGAATTGATATGCTAACTTTGTAGATGTATTACATATACTACATATTTTGTGAACAACTAACTGCCGTGTGCATGTGTTAGTGGTTGTAGGTATATATTCAATTCCTCTAGGTGGAGGGGAAGTATCACTCAGGAGAAGATCTTGGTCGGGTAACCAGTAACGAAACCTATTTGAGCTTACACACACCACAATAGAATAATTGAGTCAAGTCATTATGTGATAATTTTGTAAGTCATCCTTAGTTGAGGTGTCTGCATTAGTAAGAGTCTTGTTTAATATTAAAATGCATTATTGGGTGATGTTTATCTGTTTGAGCTTAAGAGTTCTTTCTTGTATCACTATGTTTGTATTGATGAGTAAGACATATGTGGAGTATGTGTATATATAAACACATGCATGTCAACTGGATCTAGTGACATGTATATGTATATGTATAGATATATCACATGTAGGTACTTACCAATGCAATAGTAATTGTGTATGGCTTTTGTGAGAATCGAATGTGTATATATATGTATAGTATATATATATATCTATATGTATATATGTATCGATACACGCATATGATGGAAAACGGACATGCCCATGATACACCCATGATACAAATGTATTTTTATATGTATACATACATATACATGTACATAGAGGCATATACTTATATATATAAGTATATATACAATCAATATATTGCTATTACTATGTGATTACTATCTTGCTTATACTTATTTGTATATCGAATGTATACATACATAGTTGACATATGATATGTATACAATCGATATATTGTTATTACTATGTGATTACTATATTGCTTATACTTATTTGTATATCGAATGTATACATAGGTGACATATGATATATATATATATATAGATATACGTTGATATTTATATATATGTATATGTGATTATATATATAAATATATATTTAAATATTATCACTTGAATGGAAATCGACTATCATTAACAATGATAGAGGCCGATTATTTAACTTAATCGAAGGCCAATTATATATTTCTTATGACTGTACTTTGAGAGGTTGAGTATTAATCATGCTTCCCACGCATAAAGGAACAAGTATTCTGCAAAATAACTCACAATATTAAGTCGATATGTGAAGGAGACTTAGTTGATGCCTTATTTGAAAACAACTTTGACTTAGTAAACTCTTAAAATGCCTTGTCATTTGGTAAATATCAACAACAAATAAAGAGCATGTACAACAAGTCGACAACTTGGTCAAACTGATAAATGAAGAGAATCGACTCATATGAGACTAAGTCGATGTAAGTTATGTGTTGCATCTTTGATATTGACTGATTCAAATATATTGTAAATCTCGCCAAGTGTTGGGAAGAGATATTTACCTTGGCGCCACCTTGTGAATCCTATCCACTGTAGATGTCCATTGTGAGGGAAATTCGAGTTACAACTTTATCATCATGTGCTGAAATAATCTTTCACCGCTATCATCAAAAGAGGTCAACCTGTAGTATTGTTTGGCTGAGTATGTTCTTCTTTGTGCGCTGCCTTTTGGCTAAGTTAACTGAGTAGCTTTTCATGGTGATTTTTGTCAACACTCATGCCTATTTTGTAGGATGAAAAGTGTCTTTTTTGTTGTATAAATAGTAGAAAAAAAATCACTTGTTCGGGACACATTCCATACACATTTGTGCTCAACATTTTATACATTTTTCTCTACAATTCATATCTGCAATATTATGTTTTAGCTGAGAGAGAGAGAGAGCTATGATTATTTGTGAGAGTATAACATATTGAGTGAAGTACATTATCAACTTGAGTGAGGGAGGTTACTATGTCATGGTTGAAGGAATCAAGTATAAGCTAGTTGCTGCTGGGGGAAAACTAATTTGCAATCAATCAATTGGATAAGCGAAAACAGGCATGCATATATTTCTTCTTTATTGTTTAGTTTTTGAAAGATTGTTCTCCTTGGTTGCTTTGAATTGTCTATTATAAGTACTTGTATTTAGGGATAATAGTATTTCTTGAAAAGGAATTAGAAGCTACTATTATTGTTTTATGATGTGCTTGTATGCACTCCATAATATGAGGTTTGTGTTTATCATAAGTATTACATACTAGATATGATTAAACATGAGTGACATAAGTGTTACTCTTAGCTGGGTTATCAATTTAACTAGGATAACTAGTGACTACTCCTAGGATTGTTTATCCATTATGGGAGGGAGCTTGTACATTTACTTTGTTAAGTAGATTTATTCTAAATTTATAGAAATGGTGATAGACTATCTCTAGGGTTATAGATTATTCATTGAAGGAAATATCTATGCATAGTTTGTGATGGCCTTAAGTCAAATTGGCCCTGAGTAGTGTATGTGATAGAATGACCTTCCTTCAAAGTATTGAATGAGAACACTTTGGCCAAAGTAGTGTAATTTCCTCTGGCTCCACTATCAGTTCATTGTGATCCAGTGTTACATGCTAGTCCTAAATTGTGGGTTTACAAGTTCTAGTTATGTAGGACACAATACTAAGCTCAGTTGGTTTTTGTTATCTGGTTACTCTACCAATCTCTTCGCCAAAGGGAAGGGCCATCTATTGAATGATAGATGTGCGGGGGACCACATATGAGCCCGTGGTTGGCAAAAAAGTGCTTGAGTGATGCTTCTCCTCCACAATAGGCAACAAAAGAACCAAGATTTGAAAGGAGGAACCTGGACCATCTACAAGCTATTTGTTTCAAAGCTCGGTTGAGCTATGTATGTAATTGTATGCATTCTTGTATTATTGTAACTTGTGAGGTTATTGTATCAGAATAGAATCCTTATTGTATATTGTTATGGCATATTTGTTCGTATATTCTCAATAAATAAAAGAAATTTTTTATTGCAATGGCTTGTTACATAGTGTATTTACTCACACAATGAAAACTAGGAAAAAAATTACTTCAGTGAAAGGTTGGCATGCTACAATTCATTCAAGATCAACAACTTGCACATCATTGAGAACATTCATTCACATTTAAAAAAATAACATACTCTAGATTAGAACATTGTGCAGTTTCATGAACATTAGGCATCTTCTATTTTGGAATCCTAATCCTTTTCATTGCACATTGTGAACAACCATAACTAAAGCTTGACCTAGACATGGGGAAGTGACAAGCTTCAATCGTAACATAGTAGGCCCCAAAAAAAATGATTAACACCACCTTAACTGATAACTCTAGTTTAGGTGTTGTAGTAGAGTTGCACAAATTCAAGAGTAGGCAATAATTAAGATGAAATCACAAAAATGGACATGATTATAAGAATTGACATAATCACACCAACAATTATATCCAATTGATTTGTAAGTTTTAATGACCTAATTTTTTTGACTAAGCTCTTTAACTTATTCTAAAATTTGATTTATTTGATTATCATTCATATACCTTTAAATTACCATAAAATTAAAAGAATTTGGGCACTTCTATTAATCTTCAAATATATACTAATAATAAAAAACAAAATCAAACCACAAATGTACATTGGCATCCTCTAAACTGAATATGTAAAGCATCTCAAAGTGTAAGTTGAAAGATATTATCAATCATTATGATTCTTATGTAAAAACACATACCTAAAATTTATTCCTTAAAATTTGTCTCATACCACAAAAAAAATTGACATGAAAGGAAATAAAAGTTATATATACTCCTTTTAAAATCATAAAAAATCCTTTTTTCATAAACGGTAAAATATTTAATCTTTAGTCTTTTGTTCTCATGTGAGATTCACTTTAAATGATTCTTGATTAAGTTTTGTCTTTTTGAAGTTCAAGTCCTTTTAATTTTAGTAGGTGTCACATTCCATTTTTAATCACTTACTTTAAATATATTTTTAATGATTAAATAATTGTTCAAGGTGAGAAAAATAAATATTTTAAATGTTACATTATGTGTTGCTTGATATTGTGATAACGAATATTCTTTATCTTTGTAAAACCTTGATTTATTATCTTGATTGATTTGATAATTATTATATTAGTAGTAGATTAACTATTATTTTTACCGACTTGAGGTGGATGTAGGATGATGTTTTTCCCCTCTGACATGTTGAAGGAGAATCTCATTTAAAAGAGGATTGTAGATGCTGATGACATGGTTGTAGAACCAACTTAACTGAGAAGGACTACCATTTTTATGATTAACTACTATTTTTACTGACTTGAGGCACAATTTATTGTTTTGATTTAAATAAAAAAACACAAAAGTTCACAGACAAATTTAGATAACAAAAATGAGTAGAGTAGGACATTGTGCACCTGTGATTCAAACTTGGGGTAGAAAATGGAGGACACATATGCCCAGTTCATGAGTGTCCTTGTATGCTTTTCTACATCTATTTTTGGGTTCCTTTGATGTCATATTTGAGCTTCAAAATCCTACCTTCAGATCTTTCAGAAAATTTCTAGATATTTCTATAATTGATTTTTCATATCTTGACAAGTGGTATGACAACAAATGTAATAATGAATTATTTGTCTTCAACACCTCTTCAATCTTCTTCAACCTGAAATGTGCACATTCACAAAGAGAAGAAATGTTGGGCTATTTTAGGGGCTTGCCTCAATCAAACCTCGTGTAAGTGTTTCCATTTCCATAATGGCAATGTCAATGATAAATGGATAAAGAATGGGAAGGAATGATGAAATAACCAAGTGTTGCAACTCACCACCCTTCAATGGCTTCCTTGAAGGACTGAAGTCATGCACATCACTTCAAGGTCGTGATCTTGTTTTCTTGATTTGCTTGAATGATTTGGAGACCTACAAAAGTGTGAGCCTTCACAAAATAATGATAACATGAACATACATAAACTCACATAAAATTGGACATGATATTAGGATCTTGAATTGCTGCAATAAAAGCTCTAAAATGTTGCTTTTGACTTACTCAATAATGCTCTTAAGGGGGGACAAAACATAAGGTGAAATTATATGGGTGATAATTTATGATGGTAAATTTAGTCCCCACTTTAGTGAGAGTATGAATTTATGCTGAGACTCACACTAAAGTAGAAAATTTATGTCAAGAGGGGTTCAATTATCTTAATGTTGAAGAGGTAGGACGACTAAGGATCAAAGGAGGTAATCAAGCCCTTAAGATACAAGATCATGGAAAACCAACACAGGCACAAAGGAACACACACATGTATGATATGTAGAAAGACAACATACACTAATTTACATGTTAGAAAACACAAAACATACACAATAACAACACTTGACAAGATGGTACATAAAAAACATGATGTAAACACAAAGAAGACACACAAAGATACACAAAAAAAAAAGTGTTAGTACTAAAATATTTGAGTTGATAAGGAAAAGAGACCTTAGTCTTAAATTATCTGAAATACCAAATGTCATCCATCAATCAACTGCTAAATTACATGAGCACTGGAAAGTTGTGTTATGCCACATCACTCATGGGCTACATGGATGTATGGGCTAGCAATTTGGGTTATGTTAGGTGTCCATTTAATATGATGGGTTCCTTAAGGCTAGCAAGCAGTGTTATGCTAAACACTCATGAAACACATTGCTCCACTGGCAAGCAAGTTGTGTTATGCTAGGTGGCCATGTTAAGGTGTTCACGACTCATGCAATAGAAAAGCATAATATTTGCTAGGTGAATCACAAAAAAGAAGGCAACATGGGCTAGTGAGGACCGTTTTTCACTAGGTGAGCCCCCACGGTAACAAAATAAGAAACACACTAGGTCTAGTGAGGATCATTTTTCACTAGGTGTGTACCCATAACCATACCAAGAGTTATACTCCCTAATAACCTTGATATGGTGCTACAAAATTCTATTCCAATGCTACACTAATATTAATGCCTATGAACAAAGTGAAGAAAATAAAAATGCCAAATTCACCTAAGGTGTAAAAACTTGCCTAAGGAGGTGCAAAATAACAAGATAAGACTAAATCCTTAAGGGGTATTGTATCAACATCATCACAAAAGGTAAAAAAAGCAAAGGGTATTTTCTTAATACATGAAAGTCACACCTTAGGGAACATCACACATTGCATCACCACCAAGACAGGATTAGTCGAGTGATAGAAAATTGCACCTTAGGGAACACTAGTCATAGTCTTACCACCAAGGAGAACGCCATATTCCAAGAAGAGTCACACTCTTATGGGAAATCAAGCCTAATATCACCACAAAGGAGAAACGTGACATGGATTAAGAAGTCCACACTTTGGTTGACAAGGTCATACTTCATAGGAGATGTATGCTATCATAACTAAGAAGAGACCATTTCCTATGCAAACAATAAGTGGCAAACTATATATACCCCCTTTAAAAAGTTAGTATACTTGCACTACACTAAGGTTTTAAGGAGATAAAGAGGGATCCCTTGCTAGAAGGAATACACCTATACAAGGCTACCTAACCCATTTCCCCCTAAATGTAGGGACAAATATGAGCCTAGATGGTTATGATATATTGATCCTTGTGAAATGAAGTATGATTACATAAAGCCTAGTTTATATCATCATGCATGGTAGTGAGTATTGTGTGATACTACAACCACCGCATGGAAAGGAGAAAATTATATGGATGTTACTTTATCATGTGTTCAACTTGGTCCCCATAAGGACCAAATTATTTCATTTTCCTCTATAAAGCATAACACTCATCTGTATGATGTCTGAGTAATCTATGATATGCACAATAGGGTGTATTTTCATTCTTTTGTTTATTCCAATTTTTCTTTTAGGAACAAGTGGTAATATAATTAAGCCCTTATCAACAAGTGTACCAATTCCTCTTTAGTCTTGGATATAGGATATAGGAAATGTAATTGATTAAGTTTAGGTTTCTTAGTTGATGGAGCGATGGCTTGTTGTAAAGGTGGAGGATCTTGGTAACCTAGTCCTTTAGTATCTTCATGTGGTGTTTGTTCCAAGAGAGAGTGGACTTTGAGTTCATTCTTAATGTCGCATCCTCGTTCCCTCAAAATTTGAAATTTTTTCCCATAGGTCTATTCCAAGTTGATGGGTGTGTTTGTAACTTTATGCTCATATGATCGAGGGTTGGCTAATGTACCTTCCATGTGATTATTATTGATAGGTAATTCCATGTGCATAGGTTGAGGTGTGATTTTTGAATAACTTTCAAGGTGTAAAAGGATGAAAATTTCAAGTGATGGTATGGTAGGATGTTGTTGGTATGGGGTAGTAGGGAATTACATTGAGGGATAAAACACTATATTATTCTCAAGGTTGTGTAAGGAAATTTGTATGAATTCTTGCATGCTCCTTCATCTTGATGTAGGACTTCCAAAAGACTTGTAATAGGAGATGAAATATTGAATGAATGTCATTATCAGAATCAGGGTTATTGCCAAACACACAGCTTGAAACATCCACCAAGGATTTCAAAGAGGTCAAAAATTTACCAAAACATTGAGCCATCATGATTATATAATGCTTGTATTAAGGTTTAGATTGTTATGCAATAGGTGACTAGAAAATAGATAATAGATTTAGATAGAGGCTTCTAAGAGGGTTCTACCACATAAATATAAGCCCCAAAAGGTAGGACAAAGACACCCAAGGCATCTATGTCCCAGGTAGGGTTTCAAAAACTTCAAACTTTTATTCTTTAGGGTGTTGTTTAAGGTTCTTAGATATGTATTCAAACAAGTTTAATATTAAATTGTTTTCCAAATTTTTCTAATTTTAGAATTGTGAACTTAAGCATGCAAACATGCAACAATGTAGAAAGTAAATGACAATTTTGAAATGCAACAACATAATTTAGACAACATAACCCAATAGAGAACACATAAACAAATATGTGGTTCAAATTTTAGTCAAAAATATCAGGACATAGGCACACAGGGCATCTGTGTCCTAGACAAGGTGGCTGGAAATTTAAAGTTTGAATATGCTTGTTACAACTTCAGGTTCCCAATTTTGTGCATAGATAGTTTTGACAGTGAACATTTTTCCAGATTTTGTTGATTTTATGACTATGGAAATTATGGAAAATGCAAGTATGCAAATCTATGAAATATGAATGAGAACTTTTGAATGCAATTTTCATATGTAAGATGTAATGATTTCCTAATTCCAAGATTCACAGTCCTAAAAATGATGATTTGATGCAACTTTGACACAAAACTATGCATTTTTTTTTCACTTTTTTGACCTAAATGAAAGATGCAATTTTGAATGCAATGAAAAATTTCAAGTTTTAATGACCAAAATTTAGGAATCCCATGCTTTTTCCTACCTTGAATATCCTAAGTTACCTTTGCTAAGGGTGAGGTTGTCTTGGAGGATCAATATTTCACCCAACCTAGTCATAGAGTAGAGCGCTCTTTCCTTGTTGGTCAAAATTTCACTTTTCCTCCTATTAAAGTAGAGCATGCAAAAAAAACCACTTGTATATATGAGGCTTAGTATTTTTTTAGCACTTTGATGAGATTAGAAACCTTCCTCAAGTTTCAAAAAACACTATACTTGTCCCTTCATTCATTGGCGAGCTTCATCCTTTGCATGTCTGCCTTCCCTCCCAATTAGTGAACCATGGCATATCTCCAATGAACACTATACTTAGCGTTCATCAATGATTTTATGAGAGTTAAGAACTTCCATGCTATCCCTATCATAAACACATAATTCCTCCTTTTAAAATTTGGCTTCCTTTGTATGTTGGCATTTGGAGAGGTTTGTTAACCATCCCAAATGATTGATTATCATTACATTATTTATTTCTCAATAAGAAAATAAAACCATGTTAATGAGGAAGGTTATAAAACCACCCCAAACACTTGACATACATTAAAAACAAACATCTCCCTTTTGTTGTCTTTCAATATGAAGAAATGCCCCTTATTGATAACCAAAGGTGGTTCTATAACCACCTCAAACCTCTACCACATATAAAGAATCTCCTCAGATATTTTTCCAATGTATGCTCCCTTTTCCTTGTCGATAATTTTGCGAGACCTCTAACTTCTTTGGTGTTTGAAGAATTTTTAGAACCATCAAGAAAGTTGACACATGGCAACCTTCCATCTTTATTGTCTTGTTGGAATTCTTACTAGTTCACTAACCTTCAGAAAAGTTTCCACATATAAAAAATTACCTTCACCCTCATTTTTAAAGAAAAGTATGAATTTTTCAAACCATATCAAATTGCCAAAAAACACCAACTTAGTGTTTGCTATAATTTTGGAGAAGTTTAAGAACTCCTCCACATCTTCGATCCAAACAGTGAGTTACAAATAAAGGGAAAAAATCAATAAAAAAAGGAGAGGCCATGTTGGGGATTTGAGGGGAGTTAATAACTCAAACCCTAGTCCTAATAAACAAAAAAAAGATCCTCTCTCAACCAAAACATAACCATAAAACAATAGGTCCCTAATAACAAATATTTTACATTTTTTTAATAAATCCCTAACAGGCCCTTTGGATTTTGTAGAAAATTGATGTAGGACTAGAGGTTATAATAGGACTTTAGATGATTGGAAAAATTATGGTACTTTAAAGAAACTCCACAAATTTGCAAAAACTAAGGAAAATGACCAAAACCATCCCATACTTTGAACATTTTATGATTTTTCGTAACTTTTAGCATTTGATATGGAATATGGGGGATGAAGAGGAACAAAACATAGGAATTTTACCAAGGGAGACCCACATGGATTTTTCTCAAATCAGTTATATATGATGAGAAAAAAGAGGCCAAATATATAAGGGATTTGAGACTCAAGTAACTTTTTAGTATTGTTGAATTAAGTCCCAACTCAAGGGATAATCATGTCTAATTGACTTCCAACACTAGGTGCTAAAACCAAGCACCCAACATAACCATTCTAAATAATATTGAAGGCAACCAATAGTCTCCCATGTGATTGGGGAGCTAAAAATAGGCACCCAAAAGAAACACTCTATTCACACGACCATAAGATGAAAGTACATATCCAACACAACAAAAGGTAGTAGTTCCATACTAAAAAAGATCTTCACTTCAACACCGTGAAACATGCAAGTACATGCCCACCACTTGAAAAATCTACCTTCTTCATTCTATAGGTGTCTACCATATCGTTTCTTAAAAAGCATGATAAACTACAAGACTTATAGTTGAACAAAGATTAATGTCATATGGAGATAACCATCCTATATAAATAATTAGGCTTTGTAAAAACATGCAAGCATATACAACCCACATGCAAGTGCATGCAATCCGCATGGAAGTATATACAAAAAACATGCAATCACATGCAACCACATGCAAGAACATGAAAATAAAATGCAAGTAAATTCAACTTACATGTTAGAAAATGAAACACTATTCAAGAACATTCAACCCACAAAACCAACTTGGCTTTGATACTAAATATGAGGAAAACTCTATACATGCATTTCTAATACTAAAATATTTACAAATCAAAATCCTAATACAAGTGGAAACAAAATATACCCATAAAGTATAAATATGGCATAGGATCCTTTCCTAAAGTAACCCTTTGAGGATATAAATGTGAGATATTAGATCTACAAAAAATTTAGTAGCATAATGACATGCAAATCAACACTTAAAATTAAGCTAGAATGAGAGAACAAGAAGAAAATGACTACACAAAGGAGAAAGAAATAGATGTACTCTATAAATTTATGAAAAAAATAACCTCCAAAGAAATAAATCAATGGATTCCCAATAATAGATCTATTATAATACAATATTAAGCTCATAACCTTAACATGGATATTAACATCCTACTCTTTTGGAGGAAAAATGATAACATATAGCTATTACATTACAACCTCCTCTCTCATATAGCATTAACCCAAACACCCAAATATATAGGAGAGCTCAAAATAAGAAACCACAATGGTATATGGAAAACTATGTACCAAAAGCATACTCCAAATATGGAATCCAAATCCCCTAATCTAAATTCCAAACCTAGCTTGTATGATGGGACAACATGTTCATAAGAGCATATTTCTCTCGTTCTTCATAGCCACCCACAAAAATTGGGTGCACCCATTATTCATTTACCTTGTTTTCTATTATGTTTTCTTTGATGTGTCATTCACTTTCATAAGTTAGTGAAGTTTTTAATTACACTTTTTAACCTCCCTCTTATGAGCTCTTACACATGTCATGGATTCTCTTACACATCTTACTTGATATAATGACATTACAAATTCTTAAACATACATCATACTAAGGAATACACATTGCATAATGGCCAAGTCATAAGTGTGATTTCATTTTCCCTTAAGGCACATAAAATATTATAAATTAATAAATAATTAAATAATTCAAACATTAATACTTCCAAGGTGTATGGCACACCTAATCTTGTGAACAAAAATAAAAAGTTGAGATTATATAATGGGGGGAATTATACCTCAAATGAACTTATTAATTTCTTTTATAAATAAAAGAGATCTAGGAGGCAAGTCTCAACTCAATAATGAAGTACCTAAAATAATGATAGGATACTTCAAGAGAAAGACAAATAAATACTCAAGGCTTATTATCTTGGGGATTAAAAGTTCATTGTTGGCTTATTAGATTATTCAAAGGTTGACTAAAAGATTGTAAAGAATCTCTCTATAAGAAGCATGGTTGTAGGAAACCATTAGTTAGAAATTTGAGAATCTTTAGGAGCATTTCCTATAGTATATTTTGAAAGAAAATATAAGGAATTTCGATGATAAATCAAAATGCATCCTTGTTGGATATGTTGAATCTAGTAGATTCTATTGATTTTATGATCACAAGATGAAAAAAAAAATATATTTAAAGATTTTATTTTCAAGAAAGACTATCACCTTAAAATATTTTTCTTGTAAATATTATAGAAGAGAAAGATGACAATGATGCATCATCATACTAACCCAAAAAGGTTGAACTAGAACTAGAAAGAGCTATTGAATCAATTTAGAAGAAAGATAAAGTATCAATGATTTAAATTCAAGCTCATTATCTACTCCACAATCCAATATTTCTATAAAGATATTGAAAGAGTGAGGATAATTCCCATTAAATTGAATCCTACTATAAGGTATATTATACATTAACAACAACTCTTCTAAGTACTCATGAAAAAATCACTTTAGAGGAAGGAATAAAAAAATAAAAGTGGTAAAGAGTATTTAATTAATCAAAACCAAACATAGAAGTTGGTACCTTTACCTACTCATAAAGAAGCCATTGATTGGGTGTTGAAAACCAAGTTCAAATATGATGGCTCAATTGACAACACAAAATAATATTGGTAGCTAAAGGCTTTAAATAAATTGAAGGTGTTGATTACAAGAAAAAAAATTCTCGAGTCACAAAAATTATCATAGTCAAAATGTTGATAGCTCTTGGTTCCCAACATAGTTGTAATATCCACCAAATATATGTGAAAAATGCATTCCTAAATGAAGATTTTTAAGAGTTATATGTGACAAACCTCCTAGTTTTGCTGAAAAAGGAAAGGGATATATGGTATGTCACCTAAAAAATGTATTATGGTTTGAAATAAGTATCATGAGCTTAGTATTCCAAAATTAATTACTTTATTCAAAGGAAAAATAAAAAAATGATGATGATCCAATTTTATATATTGATTTTCTATCACATGTTACTCTTCATTGTGTTGTATGTTGATAATCTTCATATTACTGAGAATGATCAATCACTAATCAATGAAATGAAAGAAGATATGGAGAATGGTTTTGAGATTCCTAATCTTGTATTGCTTTATTATGAGGGGATTAAGTAAATAAACTAATGGTGTAGCATGTTATTTCCTAGTGTACTAATAAACACCGATAGTTTCATTTTTACCACTAAAAAAATTTATGTTTTTGATGCCCCCTTTGCACACACTAGTATAATTAATACACCTCCATGTCTTTTCACCAGGTATTCTATGTACCTATTTTATTTGTTACAATTTTATATACCATTATTATTTCCACTCCATCAACCAAGAGTAGTTCCCATATCTACATATAACTCAAAATTGGAATTGATTGACATCCCGTCCATTAAAGCCTCAACATAGAAAACTTAAAATGAGTTATGGCAAATAGGTGATCCTACATAAATATTTGATTTAAAGCACATAGGAATCTCAATCCCTAAACCCTTGGCATACCAAATCTAATAGTGAATCCCCTTAATAACATAAATCTCAACTATAGTATACATATTAATCTAAATTAAAATGAAGGGGTTTTAGATATACTTGGTGATTCTTCGAGGTAGTGTAATGAAATTACCAAAAAAATTCTAATAACCAATTTTAACGAGCTATGAAAAATAGTTCATCCTCTATAAATATTTTGTTTGAAGCACATAGCCATATTAATCCCCAAAGCCTCGCCACACTAACTCTTATAGTGAATCCACTTAATAACAAAAATCTGAATTATAGTATACATATTAATCCGAATTATAATAGAGGGGTTTTAGACACACTTGGTGATTCATCTAGGTAGGGTAGTGGAATTACCATTTTTTTTCTAAAATATACTTTTAGGAAAATTTGGTAGGATTGCATTGAACATGCATGACCTTGATGCGGCCGTTCTTTCTATTTTTAGCTACATTAGACTTGGGATTAAGAAAGAACTAATATTATGAGGCTCTAACACAATACAAGACTATGTGGTGTAGAAAAAGAGATCTCCACAAACTTGGCAAGAACAACATAGTTTGTGATATTTTCTCTAGTTGGCCTACATAAAGTGATCTATAGAAGATTTAGAAATCCACTTATAAACACTCCACCCCCTTCTACACATGCTTCCTAATCCAAAACACCTACCCATATCACATTAATTAAATTATCCTCTTTCCCCCTAATACTAATGTGATATATTGGGTCACATTTTGGTCATTTAAAAAATCCAATAGCATGCGCATGATACAATATTGCTTTAGAGGTGAATTTTTAGGGCTTCATTACTTTCTTGGAGTTGAACTATAACAAACATGTTGAGAAATATTCTTCCCTCAAATGAAGAACACTAAATAAATTCTCACATGGTTCCGAATGAAAGATTGTGAAGCTTCACCAACACCAAGGGATATAGGAACTAGTTGACTGAATGCTTGAATAGTAAAGTAGTCAGTGAAATGTTGTATAGTAGTTTGCTAAGAAATTTGATTTAGTTGACCACTACTCCTTCAAATGGAGCTTATGTAGTTGAGATCTTGTTTGAATTCTTGACTTATCCAAATAAAATTTATTAGTTATCTGTAAAGGGAGTTATGTGATATTTCAAGGAACATAAAAATTGGATCGAAATATTAAAAAAATGAAGACTTCAAACTTTCAATTTTTTTTTCAAATATAGATTAGTTATGTTCTAAATATTATAGAAAATTAACTTTTGGTTATTGCTTTAATCTTGGATTTGTCATTTTTCATCGAGGTCTAAGAAGCAACCTAACGTTGCATTATCATCCATTGAAGCAAACTACAAGGTAGTTGTTATAGAAACATGCGAAGCAATATGGCTCAAACAACTTTGTGAGGATGTTTGATACTCAAAACCTAATCAAATGATTATGTATTGTGATAATCAAATAGTGTTTGATGATATCAAAAAATCTAATGTTTCATACTCACACAAAGCATATTGAAGTACATCATTACTTTCATTCATGAGCATGTCTTTAGCAAAGAAATTGATCTAGCTCATACACCAACTAATGAGTTGCTTGTAAATATCTCTGCCAAGCCTTTGAGTGAAGATAAGTTTGTATACTTTAGTGCCAAATATTTAGTATTGGGACATTGATAGCTAATAATCCTATTTATTATAGACCTGGCTCCCATCATCTAGTTGTTTTGTGTGATAAAATAAAGTTTATTCATCACAATCTCTATGTGTCTACATATCTATACTTGTAGCTCTACTTAAATATTATTTGGTTGAATGATTAAATAGTGAATAGTAATTTTACACCTCATTCACACTAAAAAATGATAAATGGTTATTATATTTTTATTGGATAAAGTTTATCTTTGACTTTTGAACTAGATAATGTTTAAGGATAGCTAAAACACATATCCACATACTTTTCCTATTAAAGATTTTTTCAATCCCTAAATAAAATAGAAGAAATATATAAAATGCTCTCAATTTTACTTTTTTGTTGGAAGGTTTTTACATCAAATCCATGTATCATTTAGCTACCTGACATAAGAGCACAAACACTTTTATCTTTGACTTTTGAACTAGATAATGTTTAAGAATAGCTAAAACACATATCCGCATACTTTTCTTATTAAAGGATTTTTCAATCCCTAAATAAAATAGAACAAATATATAAAATGCTCTCAATTTTACCTTTTTGTTGGAGGGCTTTTACATCAAATCCAGGTATCATTTAGCCACCCGACATAAGAGCACAAGTGTTACATTGAAACCTCTTTGATTGAGAGCCAAAGATTGAAGGGTATGCATTCCGTCAAAGTTCTCTAAGGCATGATCCCGACTCCATCCCTTATGGTGTCAAAGTCTTGCACTTTGCAAGACCTGATCTTTGGTGGGTTCATTGAAAATCATTCAACTTGATCAATATCCCATTCAACTTCACCATCAGACTAAAGACCCAGTTTGAAAAATAAGCACAGATAGAACTCTAATATTTAGATGGAAAATATTCAAACTGAAAACCTGCCATCAAGCAATATGACTTGCTCTAAACCAGATAAATAAACTAGAACTAGACATAAGTTACCTGCCATTAAGCAATATGACTTGCTCTAAATCAGATAAATAAACTAGAACTAGACATAAGTTACACTGATCCTTGTCATCGATATACATCACACTAGTCCTCTGTGTGCCACAGAATGTAAGTATACATTCCACACACTTGAACGTTGTCTGCAAAGCCAGGCAACAGTAGTGCCTCTTCTAACAGCTCAGCAGCCATTGTTATGTTGCCTAAGCTTTTCCACACAAACTCAGCGTACTCTATGAGTAGCTCTACATTTGAAGGTTCCCTTGCAAGGGCCTTACCATAATACTTGTTCGCCAAATCCTTTTGCATCCAAACATGATCAAGATAACAAGCAAAATCCTTGTAGAAATTCCCAGCCCATGAATTAGATGCTAAGCTCTCTTGATGGCTTAATTTATCATGGTAGGCCTTCATTCTAGACCTCACAATATCTGCTGCATTTTCTAAGCAAACCCAATTATCATAATCACCATTTGATGTAGACAGATCCTCTTCTAGAAATACAGGCTTGCAACCATGGTGGTTGCATTCAAGCTGGTCTTCCTCTCTAGGTCTAGATGTAGAGGTCTGGTCCCTCAGATTCCTAACAGGCTGTGGTTTCTCTGATGAATATCTGATAGCAGGCAGCCTTAATGCAGGACAACATCTTTTAGCCAGAGAGCTTTTGGAGACATGTAAGGAATTGGTGGGCTTAGTTACAGATTTGAAACAAAAGTTGAAGGAAAAGAGTAGAGCTGCATGCGCCATTAGTATACATTGAATGAGCCCTACGTTTCCTAAGATTTTATAACTCTTGTACAATATCCGATTTCTACATTAGAAATTTTGGGGCTATCTGCAATTCAAACACGATATACATGTTTTTTTTATTACATGAAAATGACATTCACGATCAAATGATTGAGTTTCACTTCGTGCTGATCCAAAAGTAATAAAAGACATCCTACTACATTGCCAATAGTACGGAAATCAAAGTTCCAATGTTTATTTAATATGATTTTATTCCATGACTTATCTTCTATATATGATATGGATTACAAAGCTTATTAAACCAATCAAGTTGAGGTAGAGATTTAGAAGAAACAAGTTACTAGTTCTTTATTTACTCAAATAAATAATAAGGCATTCAATTGCGGTATTTACAATCACCATCCACTATCTCTCCCATTCACAACTATCCTCTTAAACTATATTTTTCAATTTAAAACAAAAAAAATATTTCATATCTTTGAAAAGTAGATTTACTATGGTTAACAAATAAAATAAATAAATAATGTTTATTACTAATTTAGACATATAAAAGTTGAGTTTAAATAAAGTATTGAAATAAATATAAAAATTAATTAGAAGGAAAAAAATTATGTTTATTTTTGTATGTGATAATGAATGTCTTATTGATACATCTATTTATATGACTTGACTCAAACTTACACTATCAAATCTATGATAGTGGATCTTTGACAAACTAGAAACTAATATTTAGAGTTTAGAATTACATGTGTGGCCTCAATCTAAAAAACTACGACATTGAGCTTGTTGTCTAACCATGAACTTTGTACTTTTGATCTTCAAAAAAATGTTCGCTAGTGTGTAATTGGATTAAATGGTTATTTAAAGAACTAGCACTTGCACTGGAGGGGGTGCAAGGGTTACGCCGATAGAAAAATATAGAGAAGTAAGAAGGGGAGAGACATGCAAATTATCATTAGCAAAGGTAACAATGTTAGACATTAGAAGATAGTAGTAGGTAAATATACAATGTGATTATACAATGTTTGAATCTCAGTAATAGATTGAGAACACAAATCATTACATTTTTTTTTGGAATAGATGGATATATTGCATGATGTTTGCTTCAATAGTGCTGTTGTTGTAGGAGTGTACATGGAATGTAGTGTTGGGTGCATGGAATAAACGAATTGGTCAATGGAAATTCAAGGTATGGAAAGGATGGCTGGGGGTGTTATTTGGAGTGCGTGTGGGTATCTGAAGAATACTTGTATAATGGTGGTGCAGTGAATGATTATGATCCATATCAAGAAATTTACCATAAGCAGGTGTAAGGTGTAGATCGAATGTCAATCAAGATTAGGAGGATTCAGAATGTGGGGGGTGATGGGTAAACATGGATTTGGTAGGTGGTACATGGATGAATTGATTTAATTTGGATAAGGTGGATGGAGTGTTGGATCTATTGTGGATGGAGTAAGATGCGTGTACCTCTTTTGCCACATGTAGGTGTTGTTTTTTTTTGCAATCTCATTGAGATGTAGACATCTCGATTAGGGAGCCATAAGAGTCCTTATGATAAAATGTTGTTGTCAACGCATGGTTATTCTGAGATTTGGATATCATGGATGTCCCAACTTATGATGGTGTACATTAACGGTTGATGGTTTGGATTTTCTTTTTCCAAACTTGGGAGGCAAGCAATGGTAGGTGAATTTGGTGATTTGTTTGGGCCAAAATGTGTGCATATGTCTTTTTTGGTTGCTATTGAAGCTTTTCTGTGCACCATTGGACTTTATTTGATGGAAGTGCTTCCCTTCTTGATTTTTTTCCCATCGTTTCTTTTACTAAAGCTTTCTTGTGCACTATTGGACTTTATTTGATGGAAGAGCTTCCCTTCTTGATTTTTTCCCCACAGTTTCTTTTACTGATGGAGATTGGTAGGGATGTTTTTGTGTTGTATTTTATGGTATCCATCTGCATATTATTTGTCCAATTTATTTATTTATTTGTCCCTTTATTTTTTCTGGTGGATGGGATGATGTGTGAATCATGGTTGAAGGTATGAAGTGTGGTAGCATTGATAGCAGCTTTATCATAAGGACTCTACAGTCTCCCAAATGTTGACTCTTCTTTTTTGTGGAACAACTACATGTACATTTAGGAGTGAGCATCTCATGGGTGGATGAAAGAGTAGGCGGTATATGTATATGGTTTATTGGGTGTTTGGATTCTTCATGTTGATTTTGCGTGGTATTGCTTGAAATATGCTTTGGTTCATGTTCTTGCTATGGATCAATTTGGTAGTATGGATTGTATGCAAAGGGGTTTGTTGTATTTTCATGGAGGGATGGGAAGTGGCTCAATATTGTATTGAATGTGATACAGTCTCTGTATGTCTTAAAAATGACCAATACTTTGGGAGGATTCGCCAGCTTGGAGCAACCAGTTGTAGGAGTATACAAAGCTGGAACATCCACTTGCATGTGATTGCAAATGTGCCAGCTTGGAGCAACCATTTGTAGGAGTATACGAAGCTAGAACATCCACTTGCATGTGATTGTAAATGCTTGGTAAGTATAGAAATAATAGTTTCTATGTATATCAATATGGTAAGGTGAAGATAAAAAAAACAAATATAGCTTTCTTGAGGGGCTGGGGTGTTAATGTATGTGTACCTGTACTCATCATAAAGAGAGAAGATGAAGTTGGAGCTCTTCTTTTTTCCTGATAATTGTGAATGGATTATTCTTCATTCTTGAGTATCAATCAAAGGTAAATGGTGGGTCGATCCTAAGTCCGTGTATTGATTTAACTCTAGATATAGCTGTAAAAGTTAATCCTTGTCTTTCTTTTTTTCCTATATCGATTGTTGCTCTTTCGATTGTCATTCCTTGGGATTTATGTATTGTAATCGCCCATGCACTGCAAAGTGGTAATTGCCTCTGAGCACCTAGTGATATGGGTGATATAGGAATAGTTTTTGAGGCATGGATGCTCCAAGGTGGGCCATTGTAAGTATCAAATTTTACTACCACATATAATGGTAAATCTGGTGGTTTGGAGCTTTCCGTGTATACAATATCTACAACCTGTCCAAGAGAACCATTTACAAGGCCTTCTTGAGTCCATAGGTTTGTAGTTAGCATGATGCGTTGGCCTTTACAAAGTAGGAGTTCATGGGGAAGCTTGTCAGCATCATTGTAGATCTTTGATGGTAGGGTTGTTTTTATTGCAATACTAGGTGCAATAGGAAGATTTAATAGTTGTATCATTTTTTTGTTGTGTGTTCCAACCAAGTCATTGGTCGGGAATAGGTGCATTGCTAGGTCAAAAGACTTGTTTTCTTTGTGTGATAACTCTTTGTTTGTGCGACGCATTAGTAGCTCCCAATCTTGTTCACTCGGTTTTGCATTACGGATGTTTTGTAGAGTTCTTCGAAAGTCAATTTGAGCTTGTGTGTCTCCATGTTGTCGAAATATTTTTTCTAGTGTGATAACAATAGTGAATTGTTCCCAAAGGGCTTTCGCATATGTGGGTCGACATATATAGGTTTTTCCATTACAGGAGGTAGCTGTGCAAAGTCACCTACAAGAATGATAGATCTTCCACCAAAGCATAAGTGTTGTTGGTGGGGAAAGCCTGCGTAGCCTAGTATCGATTTTTAAGAATAATTTTGGGCCTAGAAAGCTTAGCTCATCAACTAGGAGGTATTTTATGTGTCTCATGCTATGTTGGAACATTGCAAGTGACTGACCCTTCAATGGATGCATTTCTTTGATTGGAATCTTCAAGGTAGAATGTATAGTTGAAGCATGTATGTTGAATGTTGCGATTCCTGAAGGAGCAACAACAAGGAGAGGGCTATGTTCTTGTGGCACTAAATTGGAAAGGGAGTGTTTAATGCAATGAATAAGATAGGATTTTCCTGTTCTTGCTATGCCTTGTATGATCATGTACAATGGTTTTTCTATTTCATAAGAATTGTAGTGGTCCATAACAAGTGTCAAAGCGAGTTGTTGTTTGGGAGAGAGTGGATATGGGAGGTTGCTAAACTCAAAGGGTGTTGGGCTGTCATGTTGGTCTACCTTGTTTGTGCATATGAAATGCTCTGCAGTTTCATGTAATGGTTGAGGTATTGTATAGGCATTCCAGTTGTGGCAAGTGTCAAAGTCACGTCTTCCAAGCATATCGAGGGAATTAAAATTCCCGCTAGTACCAAGACCCAATTGTGATAAGAACTCCCATTCATTCAATTGAATTGTATTGCCTATATTGTTTTGATCTTCTGGCTCCTCTTCCTCTTCTTGACTTCCTTGTTCATCAACTATACGGTCAACATGCCACACACAATATTTGCATAAATTCATCTCCTTCCAATTTGCAACAATTTTCTCTTTCTCGATACCAATGTCTGCTTCAATGTTGCAAAAGTGCTTGTAAAGAAGTAGTTCACTCCAAAAAAATGTTTCAAAATATTCTGAATCCTCCTTTGGAATAGCAGTAAATCGAGGGAAGACACTGATAATTGCCTTATGTTTCCTTTCTTTCCACTTGTACTCTTTGCGACTTGATGAGAATGAGAATGTTCGTGCAGATTCAAGTAGTGTTACTTTATCCATTTCAAGAGGACGTTGTGTGTATTTATGGATGTAGGTCAGCTCCAATGCATTTTCATTTTGGTTTGTTTGGATTCGATTGAAAACTTTTCTACCAACATTAAGCACCATAAAATCACGATTACAAACAACAAGGGGCAACTTTTGCAACATATGGCACGTTTCTTGTGCACCTATATCACGATCATCAATAATTTCGGACATGAATTTTTTGTATGCTGCAAGTGCCTTGTCTTGGGGTGCTTGCTTCTGACATATGCGTGTCAACATATCAAGGCAGCTCTCAGATTTTCTTTCTTCCTTCGCGGCATATTTTGCAATGTACTTTAGAACTAGTGTTTTTGAAAGCACGGGCTGACAATCCATATTGGCCCTCCATATGGAAAGCATTTCTGGACTATGTATATTAAATCTATCATCATTATGTGCAGGGCAATAGGTTTTTTCCTAGCTTCGTCACTGCACAATGAAGAGTTGGCACATTCAGGCTAGGGTGCACTATAGCGACACTCCATGTTGTTCCCTTTCTTGTGAAGGTAGGTTGATTCAGAACACTTGGTGTGTCTCTGGACACGGTTAAGTAACTCTTCATAGTCAGTAAGTGTGTTTGTAGCAAATATTTTGGGTGTTGTTAGTAAGCATGGATCGTCTTGTGAAGATCGATGGAATGTGTTGCTTCTATCTCCCAGATTTTGAGGATTCCAAGCACTGACATATCTATCAAAGAATGATTTTTCTATGTCTACATCTGTATGATTGCTCCAGTTAAGAGTGTCCATGTTTGGTGCACCCTCAATCCAAAGGAAGCCATGTACATGTGCAGACCCTCAAATTTTCCACTCATCTCTATACCAGTAGTTTGTTGCGCAATATAGTTTCTCTAAGACTTCTTCACGAAACGTTGTGAATCTTTGATGCAAGTATAAGGATGTGGTATGTGGGTTCATAACAATGTTATCTATGCGATCTTTATTGTTTAGTGATGTTTGGGTTGCTCCCTTTGTAAATAGTTGATGTAAATCAGGCCATTTGGTGTCTGCAACACTTAAGGTGAATAATAGTGTTGGGGAGCCTATTTGGTTGATCATGTTTGAAAATTCACCACGAGACTTATTCCAATATGCTCGTGTCCCTCTAAGGGATGATCCATAATGCATCAGTTGTTCGGCTAGTTTAGTGTCAGGCAATGTTTGTATATGGAGGTGAAGGCTGTCTATGGTAGTTGGTATGCAATCCTCAACATTTTTCTTGACAAAAATGGAGGCAACACCTTGGCTTCGGTGACTCATCAATAGATTCAAGACAAAATATCTAAACCTTGGGTGCCTTCCAAATCTATTATCATGGAACCTCATTAGGTGCAACACATATTCATGCATTTCAATTTGTCTATAGCGAGGTTGTAAATGTAATGCATTGCCATTGGGAAACAAAGAAGGAAAAGCCATGTCTAGAAGTCGTTCAGTAGTGTATTCATTAACTGGTGATGACTCAAGTGTTGGCCAATCTATAATGGTGTGATTGTGATCTCTAACTTGCAATGTTTATTTTATGATTTCTAGTTCATGACATTTATTTGGTAGCCTAGCCATGAAGGATGAGGAGCAAGTGAATTCAGTGTCGGGTGAGTCCACGTTAAATTTGGAAGCACTAATTGGAGCAACAATATTGTGATCGTCAACATTAATGTTATGAAGCATAGTGGAAATGTCTGTATTTGTATCAGGGAGCTCCTAAAGGGATGCAAAATCCACCTCGACATCTTTGTAATATGGGTCATTTGTGATTTTATATTTCAGTGCAGTCCACACACGATGCCTACTTACATAGCAGTCATAATGGTCACCTCTTGTATTGGTTCTTCGAGAACCACCAACACATCCAAGTTTTCTATTTTATGTGGCAAGTATTTTGCTATGGTGTTGATATCCTGTGGGAAACAAATTGTGTGGCCACTATATTTGTATTGGCCTCCACGAGCATGTGTTACTTGTATTATTGGATTGACTCGTGCTATTAACATTTCTTCGACTTGTGTTAGTGTTTGTAGATCATACGGCTGTACTCCTGGGTCCATTAAATTAGTTGCTGAGAAACGATGTCTACCTATGTCACAGAAGCATCTGAAACAAACTGGACCGGTTTGTGTTGTGTTGGTACAGATTCCTGGGTAGCATTCATGGCAAATTGTGCAAGTTGGTAAGTTGGATAGTTTATCTAGTTTTGAACGAAATATTTTTGAAGTGTCTATAAAGTTTTGTTCAGAATGCGGTAAGCTTGTGGATTGATTTTTTCATGTGTGGATTGTTTCATGTGTGCATGCTGACAAACCTATGTTGAAAGTGTGTTCGTTTTGGGATACACATTCGTATGGGTCAATGCTGTGTTGGTTTGACTGAAAAGAAGGTGGTGTATTGGCTTCTATTTCTTGTTTTCCTATGCGTTCGAAATGACAGCGAATGTTGATTTCTTCTTTATGTTGCATGTAGTAGTTATGAGTCCTTTTACAGGATTGTATGCTTTTAGGGGTAGAGGTTGCCATCTGTAAAGGAAATATGAACTATAATTATCAAATGAACAATTACAAATACATACAAAATTGAAGAAGGTAAACATTAATTTTGATGAGTTCTTCGATCACTATATTCTGTGAAAAGTTGTTGAGATACAATTGGTATGCTATATACATGAGTAATTTGGTGGAAGAAACATATCATAGTATTTTTATATTTTTTATAACATCAATATATTCAATATACATGTGATTTTGAAATTCCATGTATGGAATGAAAATTCTAGAAAGTATACTATATAAGGTGTTACAAAATTTCATATACATTATATGAGTGCTTGAGGTACATCTAAACACTAGCAATATGAGACATAGTAGCGATTTCACTCAACATGAGCAAATTCTCTACAACAAAATCTAGCTTGTCGACCTTTGTGATTGTTGATTTGACCCATCCTTGAGCAACACTTGAATCATACAAATTTGTGACTGTGAAGATAAATTGTTTGAATAACACTCCTTTCACTATGGTTTCAACTTTAGTTTCTGTTCCAGAATTGAATTGTAGCATGTATAAATTATCTGCAGACATTCCAAGGAGTTTGGTAGTTGGTTCTTCAAAAGCAACAACCCATAATATTCCTGTATGATCTATGAGCTTTAGCTGGAGTATGTATCTATAGGTACATTTAGGAGTAGTAGCTTTGAACATGGAACAATACCATGTCTGATCATCATTCTGGACAACTTTCTTTTTACATTGTCTTCCATCTAAGTCGAGGGGGCAAGATGGATAGCATAATGAATTTGTTTTTATGTATTGCACTGATGCTTTTAGAGTGCATTGGAAAGTTTTTTTCACACTGGTAGTTTGCTCTTCAATATCAGCAATTGATTTCCTCATAAGCATGAGAGGTGCATCCAATGGTTGTGTATTCAATGGAGTGACATTAGCCCCATTTTGTTCAAACCATGATTTGAGTTGTTCGGCCTCCTCTATTCTTGGGTTTACAAATAGGTGGGTGCTTGCCAACGTGCTTATGACCTTGCCATTATACTCAGTGACATGGCCATTTTTTATTGCAAGTACGGACACATGTTTTAAGTGATAGCTCTCCTGCAGTTGCTTGCCTTCCTTTTCAGTTGTTGGACCCCATAAAGTAATATTAATGGTAGATGAAGAGGTATCTATCAATTTGATGCTCCTTCGAAGAACTTCAGTCCCATCCCTCCTCCTTATGGTTGAGCTTGGGTCCACACATATGACTATTCCAATAACATCGACAAGGATATTATTGTTCAATTCTAAAATGTCCTTAAAGGGTGTGAAGGAGAACTTATGTTTGGGAATTGCAAGGTCATCTTTTGAGTGAGAAATTTTGGATTCCTCGACTAAAAGAATTTCAAGCTGGCTATTCAGTTTGTTGTACAACCTATTAGCTGACTTTATAGTCCCACCAGATATTGTATATACTTCTCCAAAATGTACATTCATGTAATGAAGGTTTGCAACTTCATTAAAGCATGCTATTCGTATTTCAGTGCACTCACAATCAACAATATCAAAAGAGAAGACCTGCCCTTGTCCCTTCTGTGTGTTGAAGTGGTGCATCTATTTTTTCATGGTAACACGACCCTTTATAAGCCACCTTGTTTGAAATGGATTCAAATTTCTAATGGGCGTAATATTGGATGGGGAGTCTTTCTTTTGTAGGGAAGAGGCTAACCCAAACAGTGCCCTTTGAGTAGGTGGCTTTGTCACCATAGGAATGTTACTCATGCTTGTAGATGGAGTAGTTGAGTTTGTAGAAGTTGCTTTCTGGACTTGCTCTTCAAACAGGTAGGCAGGTTGACCAATGATGTCATGTTGCAAACATGAGATTTCTAATTTGGAGATGACTATCCACCTATAAAGATAAAATGAGTCAGTATTTTGAGTACAATTAAATGTGGTAGAGTGGATAAAAAATGCTAGGCTACAAGTTGGTAGTTGTGAATTTTGTAGATATGCATGCAAATAGCGTGGCTCACCTTGAATTGCAAAGAACAGGGCAATTGTATCCTATCAATTTGAGTATAGATCCTTTCTGGAGTTCTTTAGAAGCTATGCATTGGTTGTACTTTGTTGGAAGTGTTGCCTTCTGCTTATGTACCCCATCGGAGAGATCCACTCTATATCGATCAACCAGTTTGAGTGCATGGCCAAATGGTGCAATTTCTAATGCTTGTAGATGGGGTTGCAAGTTTAGGTTACCATTATTCATCAGCTTGATTGCATCCTTAGTTAAGGAATATTTTGTCAGGAGAGGTGGTTGCGGTACTATAACATTGTTATCAAGGCTTATAGGCATGGCTTGTGCTTGTTGGGTTTTCTGTTCAAAGAGGTTGGTGGGCTTGCCAATGATATCTTGTGGCCCACATATGATTTCTAATTCCAATATGACGATCCACCTATGAGTGTAAAATAAAGAAGTATTATCAATAGGATGATATGTAAAATAATGGAGTTCATGAAAGATAATCTAAAAGTTTTGATTTTGCATATTGTAGCAAATTACTAAAATATGATGGCTCACCTTGAATTGCAAATAATAGGGTAGCTATATTTCATGAGTTTAACTATAGATCCCTTTTGTAGTTCTTCAGAATCTATATGGTGGTTGTACTGTTTTGGAAGTGTAGCCTTCTGATTATGCACCCCATCAGAGAGTTGTAGTA
>VDFB02260741.1:0-30142 GCA_007258455.2 Sequoia sempervirens | reverse complement strand
CCAAATAGAAATTAGACTATGAATCAATAATTTGGTTTGATTTTTCACTCGAACTAACATCTATAACAACGAATGTAAATTGAAATTTAGTAATTTGCCTCATACCTCCCATGTTAGATCCATCGAGGATTGTATAGCGGATGAAACACCGTTATCCATTGCCCTCGTAACATTTGGAGGTGTTTCCACAACCAACATCTGAAAATAAAACAACAAATTATTTAATCACAAAAAAGTTACAATAGTGATGGACATGTCATGACTTATAGTGTATGAGATCTAATGAACAAAATTATGAGTACTTATAAAACTATATATTTCTGATTATCATGCTTACTATTTTCCCTATCCATATCTTGTTCGAAAGGACGTGTTTTTAGGCTTTTACCCATAGCAGCAAGCCACTGAATCGGTACGGTTGAATGCTTTCGTGAGCATGTCACGATAACTATGAATTGTCATGAAGAAGTGATGAACTGTTTGAAAAAAAATGTCTCAAAAGAAATGGGGTCGTGGTGATGCAATGCCATTACAAACAAATGCAGATCATGGCATTCCATTACCATAAGACTGCATTTCTTTCAAGCATTTTTTCAGAAAGCTCATTTCCTTCTCTATGGTATTATTCCTTACTATTATGCTTTGATAGATATTTTTCAAAGCATCCATGAAAGCTTCGTTGGAAAGCACCTATTTTAAGGCACCTAGCCATGGCGACCAGGAATCAAAGTGGTTGATAAAATGCTTTGGTGCACATGTGAAAAATGTGGTATCATAAGAAAGGTGGTGAGCATTTTTGAAGAAATGCCTCGAAGAGAAATGTGGTCTCATGGTCATGGAATGGAATTCCATCACCATGAACCGCCATTCTTTGAGCGACCCTGAAATATAGCACCTTCTCTTTGTTATTGCTTACTATTATGGTTTCATAGATTTTTTCCAAGCATCCATAGTTTTTGTCAATGTAAGCATTCCTTTGTGCTAATACGCCTCCATGAAGAAATTGCATCATCACATAAAGGATCTCTAAACAACTATATTGTAGTTGAAATTTTGTCATCTATCAACATCTAGTTATTAGTTATGGAATGTGAAGTAATGCTTTGAGTTTGAATGATGTGCAATGCAACGTAACCAACGATATGAATATAAACTACACAAATCTATTAAATACAATTCATTAGTTAAACTCTTTATTCTATTACCTACATGAAGGTTTGAGTAAATCCACTGGCACTGGGAGGTGTTCCCTCTAAACCTCCAATATTACCCTGTTCAACATCCAAAATCACATATTAAAATACCATTTGTAAAACAATGCTATTAACATGTAATAAATTTATAATTGTTTACTAGATACATACCCCCCGATAGGTGTACTGCAAAAATAAGTAGGTGGAGGGCCAGTGTATCCAATCTCAATACTGTGACCCTACAATTTTATTTAAATCATAAAACTAAATTAGTTAATCTTGCATTTCAAAATTGAAATTTAGTAAATTAAATTCAATAAACATGCTAACTTTTACCCAAGTATCAATTCCATACGTATCATGCAAAATGTCAGCTGCCCTCTCCATCTCCGTAGCTGCATAAGGATCCTTCACAGCAGCCTCCTGAGTGCCAGTGGGGTCATATGAACAAGTTTCCCCACAAGATTGACACACATGGGTTCGAAGGCCACCACTTGAAGACTCCCCTGGATGGCACTGTAGAATAGGGCTAGTATGATGGATGACACTTTGGGTCAAAGTTTTGATCACCTAAAAATGTCTCTACATTTGTACTCTCCTTTGCGACTGTAGGCATAACAACGTGCTCATGAGACGGCCTAGCAAGAGCTCGTCTCCCTTGCCGCGTAGGATCTGGTTGTGCATCGGGCCTATCTTGAGCCAACCCCCCACCTCTCCCCTAGAAGTCCCTCATATCAAAATAACTTGGTATTTTGTTCAATATGAACTCACTGTATAGTTTCCTAAGAAAATATTGGGGGACTTCACAATTGTTGCATGGTCGGTCATCAAAGACCATGTACCACCTATCATCAAAACGGTTCCTAATCTCTTGGTGGTGGCACCAATGAATAGGAAACCAATTCGCATTGAGGCTAAGATTTTGATTTGTGCGTGGGTCATTGAATAATGAGCATGAATCACCTTTTGTCATTTTTAAATCCTTTACTTGTTTATATGATAGTTTATCTGCATAATATGCCCTAGCCACCTACCTCCTATCTTGCCATCCAATTATTTGTTTGCTAATTGAATCTACATTTTTTAACATATCTTTCAATGAATTTGCGAGGGTCATTCTTTCTGTGGTTGAGCCATTTGGATTGCTTAACCTACTAATAAAATCTTCAATCTGTTTTTTGTTATTCTCAATCTCACTCATTAAATTTTGTTGAGTGCCAAGAGGATGTTGAGGGATTGGTGGAGGAGGTTGTTGTTGAGGTTGATTTTCTTGTTGAGGATTTTGTTCTTCAGGAATTGGTTGCTCTTCTTCTTGAGGATTTTTTGGGTTTGCGTGTTCATTTGCATCTCCTACAAATTCAAAAATTTATATATCAAATTTAACCTAAAACTAACAAAATCAACCTAAAACTAAGAAATTCAAAACAAACAACAAACAATACTTACCTATCCCACCTCTTTGTCATTGTGGCACCATCCTTGCAAAGAAATAGCAAATCTTGTTGAATATTTGTGCCCAATACCTCCTCCTAGAATGCGAGCACAAAAGTTGGGGGTTTTGGCCGCGGGTAGAAGAAGAAAACAGTCGAAGTGAAAATGAAGACTTTCAATTTTTTTTGCTTTTAACGTGCTATAACACGAGCGTATTATAATGAGCTCGCGTTATAGCATTTTCAAACATTTTTTTAGAAAGTGGCCACAAAATTGGTACCCAGCTTCATGCACCCGCCCTAGGGGCAGGTCCTGAGTGTGAATGTGTCATGGTTAATGGTCGTTGTCGAACGGATTTCTTGAGACTGCACCCCACACTTGTATCTCCCATGGTCCTTTCTTATGCGGAGCTCGCTGGTCTTGTAGTCATCCCTCCGGTGGCATGTCCCTATTGATTTCTCAAGGCCATTGATGGGGTTGACGTTATTGTTGGATCTCGGTTTTGCCATCATGAGATGTTGTGGCTCGGGGAAAGATTTAATCAGGGCCAAATTATTTGATTCTTCCCATGGTCACGCTATATAATACACCAAAGTCATAGAAAGATGAAGGTAACAGATAAGTGGGTCCAAACTAACTCTTTGGGAGACTCGAAAATGAAGTAACGACTGGAATTTGACGTTGCCTATAACAAGAAATCGTAGTTATGATTTATTCTTCATCATTCGAGGACACAGGGCGAACAGACATAAAAGGATCAAGTCTGCTGCTTCAGGAGTATGGTATATGTCGGGATAACCAAACAAATGAAGAATTGAATGAAGGAAATACTATTGAAGGATGGAACAATATTAAGTAAAAGTGTTCAACGTGGTGTAACCATGCGGGGATTCTGAATGGTGGATGTCTGCTTAGCACAACTTGATTGGTCTGATAAGCGTAGTATGTTACACTAATGGCGTCACACCCATGAGCTCTTAGTGTCCATTCATTTTGGGAGGGTGGCTTTTAAAGATCCACTTGACAGCGGTCGATCATGCGGACCCCGCTACCCAGAATTTCATTCACACTATGTTGTTTCCTTGATGGCCATTGCGTACTAGCTTCCCACACTTATCAGCGTGCCAACTCTCTTCCTTGCGGATCCCATGGTAATTGAGGTCATCCATCTTCTCCTGAATAAAATGACTTTCTCACGACATATCTTTGTGCCCTTCCCCTCACTTGCAGCCATTTAAGAGGTGAGTTTTATGGGTTCATTAGCAGTTGCTTGTGTCCCATTGCAGGGATATCTTCTACAGACAGAGTACGACATCCCCAAATCCATAGAGGTAGTTAGGGAGATCTTAGTGAATAGTATAACTTGCAGAGCATACTACGACAAGTAGATACAAAGAGGGACTGAGGGAACAAGAGATTGTTCACAAGCAAGTCTCCTTGAGAGAAGCCGCAAAGCCTATGTGACAAGAGGGTGAATTAAATAAATGAGAACTTGGCACTAAAGAGAACTTACATTACCAAGTGTGTGGTGTCAGGACAAACAATGGTGATCATTAAAGAAAGGTTGTCACTGGTGCATCGCCTAGTTCCCATCGAAGGTATTAATAATTGAAAAGCGATTGAATGGACTTTTGTGGATAGAGACTAAACATAGGAGAACAGGTGCACAAAACTGATAAGATCATAATGGAGAGGAAAGACAAGGTGGTAGCATAGAATAAGTGGGCATGTCAGTCATTTGGTTCGTCAGCGTAATACTTTGAAAATGTTGTGTGGGTGTTGACAGGCGAGGTGCCTCGGCTCCTTCGTTGTTTTACACAGCGGCCTGGTGGCATTCGTTCGTGCTTATATCCCCATCGGCTCCCTTTTCTCTATCCTTTTGTATTGCAAGGTCTGAGACCGACAATGCCATCCCGCTTTCTGCTGTTGATAACAACATCCAAGTGGTACCTCCCCGCACAATGGCACCCACATATTCCTTGACGAAAGATGCATTCACAGAGCCCACTTCACAATTGGTTGTTTGGGTGGCAATGTTCATTGTGGCAACAAAAAACTTTCTCTTGTGTAACCACACTCCTCCAAATTCCCGCAAGGCTCCCGGCCAATTGCATAATCATTCAAAGATGGGTGAATGTGGGAAATAAACGAAGGGGGGAGGGGGGTTGTGGAGCCATCATGTCAAGTTTTTAAAATTAAGTGCATGGGCACACTTTTAAACCAACCATTTGGTTCCTTCATGTTAAGAATACTCATGAATCAAAGCTCTACTAGTTCTTCGACCATTGATTCCATTGAAAATATGACAATTCGGTATAGATTCTTGCCTGAAAATCCTACATATTATAAGTAAGACGCTCCCATGACTTCGGAGAACAAAAGAAAGTTGGAGTGGGTGTTATATAGAGTTCATATCAGTGAATGCCTATGGGGTCGGCCCAATGTGCCGATTTTGTTGAATAAACCGAAAAGACTAAATATTAGATGGCAGTCTGTCCAGAGTGAGTGTGTGCATAAAAGGCATCATCCGGTAATTTGTAAATTGATGATGTGATCGGTATTCATATTAATGAAGTAAATGTTCAAAAATGGTTAAAGGAGATATTTTATAAATGTTGTGAAATGGTAGGATGAACATGCGGAGTAAGTATTATATAGTCCCATGGGTACCATGTGGTCATATTCAAAGGTTTATATCATTTCTCGCATGATCTTAATCTAATCTTGTGTCTTATGCAGAACAAAGATCATCAAATGAGTTTATAGGAGGAGACTACACATGAAGGGACTACCCATGAGTACGCTTCTACATTGTCGTCTATGAGAACATATCGATGCCGATGGAGATCACCAACAAAAGAATATTTATTTGAACAATGATTAACTTATCACCTTGGACTAACAAGCAGGTGGTTGTATGATAAAGGAGATCAGTGCCAAAAATACAGATGGTTGTTACCAAAGGACTGTAGTAGAAGGAAGCTCCCTTGCTTGCTAAAGCGATCAAAGTCCATCAGAATTTGTTTCGTCAAATCAAGAAGCAGCTAATCCACCTCACAATGATGCAAATCTACAAATGAGGATCGTTTGACTGATTAAAGGAAAGTTGCAAAGACCCTTGAACAAAAGACAACCTTCAGACAATTTGACAGTTTCAGCTACAACAAAAGGGAAATTAGCAAGAGGATGAAACTACTACAGCACTTGGACACTAAAAGACAAAATAGGAATGAGACAAATGATGTATTTTAAATTCCTTTATAATGAGGGGTAGGTGAAACCCTAATGTAAACAAATATGGGCCACACAATGTAATTCAATCCTAGCCATTCATTTGGGCTTTGGAAAACTATAAATAGGGGTCTCCCCTTCATTTGTAAATGGTAGGAGAGCTGGTGTAAAAGGAATTTGCAGCAATAAAAGATAGCATTGCAAGATTTTATGGATGTTCTCTTTGAGTTTGCTCATCTTCCATGCATGGTTATACCTTCCATATTAGTTTTATTTGTAGATTTTTGAATGGAAGTGATAATGGAAATTGTTGTTATGGTATTTGATGAGCTTTCAACCCATTTTTTTAACACTTGTTGATGACAAGCTGTTGTGCAAAGTTAGCCTGGGCTTCTTTCTGTCATTGTCGCAACCTAGTTCAATTGCATGTGCAATCTGAAAATCTATAGTCCTTAGAAGATTGCACTAGTTTTGTGTAACTGTAGGTTCCTCTTGGCCAAGCAAAATCTAGTTTAGGGATTTTTTCTATTGTAGCAGCCTCCATGATTACTGTTCATTCGTAGTTTTAGGTCTAGGAACTTACTCTCTTCCCTACCCTTTTTCCTTTTTTTTTAATAGTAACCTTAGGCAAGGTTCATTGCACATTGTAAAGCCAAATTTGATGATGAAATGGAGTTTTAGATTGTTGTTTGAACCTGCAACAACTGAGTAACAATTTCCTCACCTTAAGAACTCCATTTGCAAACCCAACTCCCCATGCTTTGTAACTCATCTATAAGTCTTCCTTGTGATTCCAACAAATCACATGAAACAATTGAGATATTCCAAGCACTATCAAGACCTGACATTAGAGACCTTGGGATAGTGTTCTACAATTTGATTGTGGAAGATTGTCTTTCAAGAGAGTTGATGTGCCTATGCATTACCTGTGTTGAGAAGTGCATAAAAATTACATCAACACCATGCAATATATCCAAACACTTCATAAACTCTACACAAACTCCAACACGTGTCAGACGCCTTCAACATATGTTAGTCAGCCAAGCAAAAGCTTAACCCAACAACACCTTCATTTCAGACTACAACCTATTTTGGAGAAACCAGAAAGCACCTTGCAAAGCAACAAGAAACATCACAAGATATTCATGAACACTCTCATACATCCATTTCACATCTTCATGTAGCAACAAGTTTGTGCAAGCCAACAAACATTGAAACTAGCGACTAGATAATACAGTCCTGCACTCTATCACTTACAAATTTCTCTACAAAGGGAAAAATGATATGAAACTTTGGATATAGCACTTTCACAACACATTGAACTTAAATTCTAAAATACATGACCATATCTGCAAACGTAGAGGAATGTAGAGCAAAACTTTGTACTATTATGAGCATCCTCGTAGAAACATTATTGCCTTCAAACTGTCATTTATAAAACACCTTTCTTGTAATCCAAAGAACATGAAACTTGGATCAAACATGCCCTGACAACATATGAAGCTAAATTCCAAACTGTAGGAGCACAACATCACCAGCAAAAAAATGTGGAGCATCTCTCATAGATTCTGACAACCAAATAGTTAGACTACAAACACTGCCAACCACACTGCAACCAACATCAACATACTTTTGACATTAATAATAACCAATACTCGCTCTTTACTTATACTTTTGACATCAATGACAACTAGACTACAACAAATAGGAGAATCTACTAGTTAGCCGATAGGCTATATTATGGATGAGGTTTTGGCCTGAAACAAGTCTCACGCTCTGAGACTACCATGGTTTTAGGCCAAAGTTTAGTGGTTTGGTGGGAGGTGAAAAGGCTTTCCATGTTGCAGTTATGAAAGGACATGCATACCTCTGTTTCGAATTTTGTCAAAGATGCAGATGGGCAAGGCCTTTTGTATAAAGTGGTTGAAGGAAGCGACCATGATAATCCTAAAGTCATTGAGTATCTAAATTTTGGGGAAAGAGTAGAAACCATAATCGAGCATAGCGATCTGACATTGCTACGTGTGGCTGCTTCAGTGGGCAGAAAGTTTATAGCGGATTTATTGTGAGATTCAAGTGTGGCTGTAGGGAGATATAGTGGAAGTCCATCCTTGGAAGTCTCTAGTCCATCGTTGGAAATTCATTGAGCTGCAGAATAACCCACCTCCAGCTGGTAATCCATATCCTACCGCTGTCTGCATTTATTGTTAGATTTGAATTCTCGAGAATTGTAAATATCAACTTCCAGCTGGTAATCCACATCCTATCTATCGATCAACCTCCAGCAGGTAATAAAAATCCTACCCACATTACTAATTTCAATCCTCTTCATTTAATGATGTTGGCAAATATCTGGCGGCTGATTATCCCTACAAGAAGAATGAACATGCTTTGAATGAGACTTATCATTGGAAGCAGAAGCAAACATTTCTCACCAACACTGAAGCAGAGGGCAAACGAGATCTCAGGCAATGAAATTTATCAATCCACGGTAATATGTAGCTTCTATTGTAGTTTATCGCTTATTACTATTCATCTTCCATAACACTACTACAAATTTGGTAGAACGATAGGTATTCTCTGAAAAAAAACTAGTTATCAGCTGCCCTGCATTTAGAATCAATCCATAATGCAATGCCATATGCTTGCTTAACATTTTCCTCCTGCTATTCATTATTCTCATGCGATTAAGTCTTCTTCTCAGTTTCCTGTCTAAGCGATCTTTTGTTTGCCTCAGTTGCGAGCCCACTTCCCTACCACACATTTCTTGTTGCAAGGATTGGATATGCTTACTTTGCGCAATTTCTAAAGGTTCTAAAGGATTTCATTGGGTTTTTGAGAGCACAGACAAAAGAGGCAGTGGGAGGAGGGTGCATTTTGCAAAGTGATTTTTTTTAACTTAACTATGCGGGGACATTGATTTACATATATAATCCACAATTACTCCTTCAAGAACATAGTACATCATCAAATACGTTACCTTTTTCGCAAGCTTTTGCAGTCCACTATATTGCATACTAACTTGGTCTCACATTGGGAAGTCATACAATAGTTTCTAACTCTGCTTGCAGATAATATATTAAGAAATTGATCTCTTTCCTCCTCCACATTATGTGCAAAACAGTCATATCCTCTCCCCATCTGATATTTATTCTCTTCTATATTGCACAGTTTTCCTGATCTGCACACATGCTTCTACAAGGAAAATGAATTCATATTCTTGTGTTTAATTTGGTTGCATATTGACAAATTGAATCTGCCTCTCATCATTGTTATGAAGCTTGCTACGGTTATCCAAAGAAAGATATATTTTGTAAAACTCTTGAACAGTTGAGTATGTACTAAAAGCATATTGAAGGGAGAGTAAATTGTGCACTTAAGAATACATAGACTATCATAGATCATTTGAACTGCCCATTCATGGACCCTGAGATATAACAAAGATTATCCTGTGATTAGCCACGTGGGTTTCTGCCCAGGCCACCCATTTCCTAGGCGTGCTCTTTATTCGATACTCCCATAAAACCCCCCTTTTAGCTTTTGTAGGTGTTGCTTATGCCATAGACCCTCTTTCTAACCCTTTACTACCTCTACAAACAGTTAAATTTAATAGTAGTGATTGTAACATATGATAGTCTCAGTTTCCAAAGTTGTGTAGACGTATGGAAAAGCATCAATGTTGTAGCCACCGTCATTGTAAGAGTGATCCATAATCATTAGACACATCCAACATTATTCTAGTTCCCAGCTCAGCGTAGGAAGGTGATCAGAAAGTTTCAGAACTCCAATGCCTTTAATTTTTCTGTTATTTTTTTCCCGATTGGAAGCTACTTGAAATAGAATGATTATGTTCCATTTACATATTTTTCATTTAGAAATTTACTATTTTGAAATCTACAAAGATGATCGACTTTGAATAGTTGTTGTAGTAACATTCATGTCTGAATGCTTGTTTTTTTCTTTTTCATAGGGTATGGCTAAGTTCAACAGCCATTCTTTTAGAGATAAAGTTAAATGCATAAAAATACTTCCCTATAAATGTCCATTTTTTTCAATTCTTTGGCTAAGAAATGCATTTTTATGTTGGATCCTCCAACATTTGTTGTTGAATGTTAAATAGCCCTTTGTTGACTATGCGGTTTCCAACTCTTTATAGTCCATTCTATCACAGCCGCTTCGTTACAGTGTCTGCCTTAACACTGTTGTGTTGTTAAGTAGTCCACTCTATTTGAGTTAAGCAGCTTTCTCCTTACATGGAACATTCATCAGAGGATTATTATTTTACCATATGTCATCTTGGGATCTTTTGCTTCTTAGGTCTAAGACTAATTTTAGTATTAGATTTAGATTTTTTTGATAAAAATAGTTCTTTAAGCCATTTGAACATTATCGATTTTCTGCTATAATTTGTTGAATGTGGTTTTAGTTTCTTTGCCTGACTTATATGCATACATTCACTTGACTCCAGACACTGAAATTGCTCACAATTTACTATAGTGTGCTTTTCCAGTTATATACTACCTGATTGTCAAATATTTATTTAGAACATGAGTTTGGAGTTTTTGGGTGGGGTTCAGAGTTTTAGCATAAGGAAGATATATGTCATTCAACCATCCTTAAAATGTTTTGTAAATCTGTAAATATTTTTTAAATCTTGGTACAATACTTGTATTGTTATATTTTATATGTTCTGTAAATATTTATAGCAATATATATCCATTTAGATTATATATTTTTTAAGATCTATTTTTTAGTAGATTTATATGTAATGTTAATTTTTATTGTTAAAATAATGGTTCGGTTATATGTGCCCATATTTGTTTACATTAATTCTACTAGCCTTTGTTTCCCTACATTTAGTTCACTTGCTAATTTACTTTATAAGCAACTGCTGCTACAAGTACATTTGTGTAATTCAATGCATAATTTAGGGGTATGTGATGTAATTCACAGATATATTATTTGTGATCTACGGATGCTTGATTTTTTGTTTTAATTACATAATGTTGTTGAACCATCTCATTAGATCCACATGTTTGAAATATTTAAAATTATATCTTTTTGACATCATATTATCATATCACACAGATAAACTAGTGAAAAAAAATGCATTGCAGTGGCATCTGAGATAACCACGTGTATTATATGATTCCTTTCTTGCATAGCCATATTTTTATGTTCGATAAGAATTCTCTATTTCCATTAGCATCTAAACTATTAGCAAATTTCAATCAACAGTTTTTAGTTTGTAATCACCTCTTGCTGAACTGTACAAATATCAGAATTATATTCCTAAATAATACAATTTATTAGAGAGTGGAGGAACACTCCAATCACCAAGAAATACTATAACTATTGAAACTCTAAAGTCTTGTTCACTCGAGATTATGATTGCAAAATCTGTTGGAAGTCCAATAACTGTCACATCAAACCTTCATAATCTATCTTATCTAGCCAACCAAGTTTCTTTCTAAGCCAGTTATTCTGAAATCTCTTTCACAATGTCCCATTTCCCTCCACATACACTACTATCTGTGTGATCTGCCATTTCCTATAGAAAAGAAGAGAAAATTGAATTTCTTTATTCCTCCACCATCGACGCATAAATTATACATTGTATGTTCACAACTCCTCACTTGATCAATCCAACAACCACCGTTTATACAACTTCCTCACTCTTCCCTGGCTTGTAATGAGTTTTTAACGGAGTTTTAGTATTATTGGATGGTACCCAAATTGCTAAGCTCTCTTAGATGAATCAAACAGACTTAACTATCATCATTTCACTATTCTAGAAAATACTAAGAATAATGCAGCCCATCTTTGTCCATTTTCTATAGAACAAAATATATATATTTCTGACTAAAACTATAAATCTATTAACTAGTTATGGGGAGTGTGAATTCATTTATAGAAATATAGTTAATTTTTTTTGTGATATTTATTAGTATTGGCCAATTAAAGTTTAATTTTGCAGCCAAACAAAATTGCAAATTTCCTTAATTGGATTTCATCAATAATGTTTATTATACGAAAGTTGTTAAAATTGTAACTGTTTATTATAGAAGTGCAATTTAAATTGTAAAATATTGTGTTTTAGATTTAATGAAATAAAATAGGTGCTAGTATATTTTTTTTGTGATATTTATTAGTATTGGCCAATTAAATTTATCAATGATCAATTGATATTGAACAATTACAATTAAGTTACTTTTTTTATTATTTAATGTGGTATTCTTTAGTATGGAAAAGTTATAGTTAATGATTTATTTACAATATAATATCCATTAGTATCAAATAGTTATCAATTGGATATTTAGTTGTTTGTATAGTTATTGCTTGATATTCGATCCGGAATAGTGTTGCACATGTAAAGATTACCAATTTGTAATATATAGTAAATCTTATATATAAATAATAAGTTATATACATAAATGTTTTAAATTTATTTGAAAACTTATTATAGTGTAGTTTATGTAATATATAAATTATATATACATATATGTAAATTTCAATAGTATTATTATTTAACTTTTAAATATGTAGATATATAGTTACATTTTAATAATATTATAATTTAATAAATATAATTGTCTTTTTAAAAATAATATTAGCAATAATTATTATTCATAAATAGAATTGTAAAAAATGATAAATTACCACTCAAAAAACACATATTATTGGAGCATAGGGTTAAACACTAACACAAAACATATATTATTGTAGCATAGGTTGTAAGATACAACTCAACATCATCAATTAAATAGCAATGGATATTATTGACATCTCCAGTAGTTCCAGTGGCCCAATGTTGTCAGCCAATTCGACACCGTCAATCAATGGAAATCAAAACTTTACAAGTCAGATACAAGATTTTGCAAATGACATTACAGTTAGTTGCCTGGACTTGCTACAACAAGCGAAGGCCACTGTTCAAAACATGCAAAGTGTCCAAGATTTGGACATTCAGTCAATGGAAGTAACAGTACATGAGTTCCATTCAACTTGTGAGAAGTTGAGTTCATTTTGTACTTTCCTTCGTGAAATGAAAGCGGATGAGTTCTACGGACAAGGTGGCTCTATCTACATTAAAGAAGCATTCCAAAATTACTTGAACCATCCCTAAGATACATTATCACTATAAATGTGGATATAGTAGTTGATATAATGATATAACTTCAGCTTTTACCAACTTATGGATAGTTGGATATTTTGTAACTCCCTTAAACAAATGTAAGCTCCAATATACTATGAACAAGGCACTTCTCCTCGCAATAAAAAGATCCAATATGTCACCTACTACAATACCATGTAACACATTTTTTGCTTCGAAAATATGTATACATTGTTCTCTCGCTATCATTTTGCATCTTGGTTCTTGACTTTTGCTTTTGTTTTGTATATCTTTACTTGACCCATATGTCGAAATTCCAAAAAACAAATGCCATGTTCAATTGCATATAATTAAGAATAGTAGTTTGCATATAATGTGTTGCAAACCTTTCCTCATTTGACTTCAACTAAGCGTAGTCTAACCATTGTGTTCACTCCAACAAATATATATCGCCAACAAATGCTATATCTCTCCTTCAATAATTGTCTCATTTTTTCACCTACATTCCTTAAAATTTGATCACTTAGTAGAACAATAATATTGTACTCACTTCCATTCTTTTAACATATTTCACATTTCTAGTATACTATATTAACATACATGATAGATGTATCCTCAACCAGAACACAATCCACATAAAATTAGTGCTCTCCAATAATAGGTTAAAACATTTATGAACCAAGTAACTCTCTTTAATCTTATTGTATTCTCATTCGTTGTTCATCCCTTGCTATTAATGTACTACTTTTATACTCATTTGTTAGAAAGCATGTTTCCTCTTATTCCTTTAGCATAGAATGCAGATCTAAACATTCAGAGTGCATCCAATTTAGTTAGATTACTTAATAGCGTGAACTAAATTTTTTACTCACTACACTCTCCCTTTTTGTTTTCCTTACAAGTGTAGTAAGCTAACTTCCAAAGGCCACTATTTTGACATACATACCTATTCAAAATCATATTTACAGGTATTATTCTAAATTTACTTTTACTCTATGTAACTTCTATACACACTTTTATTTAAACTACTACTTGTATGGTCGCATTCAACAACATTGTTGCTTTCTGAAATATTATCGAATTAGTTAAGTATATTTTGTTGGGTATACAACATATTAATTTCACACTTCACAAAGTATGCTTTTTATACATCATTGAAAGTAAGTAATAGCTGCCAACTACAATTTACTTTTGCAAGGACTAGTTCGCTCTCTTGCCACAATGTTTTCTTTGACTGTGAACGCAATTAAGATGATCCATGATGGAAACGTAGACCTACAACCCCATCTACAAGCAATAGATATTTCAATGTTTGGACATGGGCCTGAACCAACCAATCGCTATATACTACAACTCTCTGATGGGGTGCATAATCAGAAGGCTACACTTCCAAAACAGTACAACCACCATATAGATTCTGAAGAACTACAAAAGGGATCTATAGTTAAACTCATGAAATATAGCTACCCTGTTCTTTGCAATTCAAGGTGAGCCATCATATTTTAGTAATTTGCTACAATATGCAAAATCAAAACTTTTAGATTATCTTTCATGAACTCCATTATTTTACATATCATCCTATTGATAATACTTCTTTATTTTACACTCATAGGTGGATCGTCATATTGGAATTAGAAATCATATGTGGGCCACAAGATATCATTGGCAAGCCCACCAACCTCTTTGAACAGCAAACCCAACAAGTACAAGCCATGCCTATAAGCCTTGATAACAATGTTATAGTACCGCAACCACCTCTCCTGACAAAATATTCCTTGACTAAGGATGCAATCAAGCTGATGAATAATGGTAACCTAAACTTGCAACCCCATCTACAAGCATTAGAAATTGCACCATTTGGCCATGCACTCAAACTGGTTGATCGATATAGAGTGGATCTCTCCGATGGGGTACATAAGCAGAAGGCAACACTTCCAACAAAGTACAACCAATGCATAGCTTCTAAAGAACTCCAGAAAGGATCTATACTCAAATTGATAGGATACAGTTGCCCTGTTCTTTGCAATTCAAGGTGAGCCACGCTATTTGCATGCATATCTACAAAATTCACAACTACCAACTTGTAGCCTAGCATTTTTATCAGCTCTACCACATTTAATTGTACTCAAAATACTGACTCGTTTTATCTTTATAGGTGGATAGTCATCTCCAAATTAGAAATCACATGTTTGCAACATGACATCATTGGTCAACCTGCCTACCTGTTTGAAGAGCAAGTCCAGAAAGCAACTTCTACAAACTCAACTACTCCATCTACAAGCATGAGTAACATTCCTATGGTGACAAAGCCACCTACTCAAAGGGCACTGTTTGGGTTAGCCTCTTCCCTACAAAAGAAAGACTCCCCATCCAATATTACGCCCATTAGAAATTTGAATCCATTTCAGAACAAGGTGGCTTATAAAGGGTCGTGTTACCATGAAAAAATAGATGCACCACTTCAACACACAGAAGGGACAAGGGCAGGTCTTCTCTTTTGATATTGTTGATTGTGAGTGCATTGAAATACGAATAACATGCTTTAATGAAGTTGCAAACCTTCATTACATGAATGTACATTTTGGAGAAGTATATACAATATCTGGTGGGACTATTAAGTCAACTAATAGGTTGTACAACAAACTGAATAGCCAGCTTGAAATTCTTTTAGTCGAGGAATCCAAAATTTCTCACTCAAAAGATGACCTTGCAATTCCCAAACATAAGTTCTCCTTCACACCCTTTAAGGAATTTTAGAATTGAACAATAATATCCTTGTTGATGTTATTGGAATAGTCATATGTGTGGACCCAAGCTCAACCATAAGGAGGAGGGATGGGACTGAAGTTCTTCGAAGGAGCATCAAATTGATAGATACCTCTTCGTCTACCATTAATATTACTTTATGGGGTCCAACAACTGAAAAGGAAGGAAAGCAACTGTAGGAGAGCTATCACTTAAAACATGTGTCCGTACTTGCAATAAAAAATGGCCATGTCACTGAGTATAATGGCAAGGTCATAAGCACGTTGGCAAGCACCCACCTATTTGTAAACCCAAGAATAGAGGAGGCCGAACAACTCAAATCATGGTTTGAACAGAATGGGGCTAATGTCACTCCATTGAATACACCACCATTGGATGCACCTCTCGTGCTTATGAGGAAATCAATTGCTGATATTGAAGAGCAAACTACCACTGTGAAAAAAACTTTCCAATGCACTCTAAAAGCAACAGTGCAATACATAAAAACAAATTCATTATGCTATCCATCTTGCCCCCTTGACTTAGATGGAAGACAATGTAAAAAGAAAGTTGTCCAGAATGATGATCAGACATGGTATTGTTCCATGTTCAAAGCTACTACTCCTAAATGTACCTATAGATACATACTCCAGCTAAAGCTCATAGATCATACAGGAATATTATGGGTTGTTGCTTTTGAAGAACCAACTACCAAACTCCTTGGAATGTCTGCAGATAATTTATACATGCTACAATTCAATTCTGGAACAGAAACTAAAGTTGAAACCATAGTGAAAGGAGTGTTATTCAAACAATTTATCTTCACAGTCACAAATTTGTATGATTCAAGTGTTGCTCAAGGATGGGTCAAATCAACAATCACAAAGGTCGACAAGCTAGATTTTGTTGTAGAGAATTTGCTCATGTTGAGTGAAATCGCTACTATGTCTCATATTGCTAGTGTTTAGATGTACCTCAAGCACTCATATAATGTATATGAAATTTTGTAACACCTTATATAGTATACTTTCTAGAATTTTCATTCCATACATGGAATTTCAAAATCACATGTATATTGAATATATTGATGTTATAAAAAATATAAAAATACTATGATATGTTTCTTCCACCAAATTACTCATGTATATAGCATACCAATTGTATCTCAACAACTTTTCACAGAATATAGTGATCGAAGAACTCATCAAAATTAATGTTTACCTTCTTCAATTTTGTATGTATTTGTAATTGTTCATTTGATAATTATAGTTCATATTTCCTTTACAGATGGCAACCTCTACCCCTAAAAGCATACAATCCTGTAAAAGGACTCATAACTACTACATGCAACATAAAGAAGAAATCAACATTCGCTGTCATTTCGAACGCATAGGAAAACAAGAAATAGAAGCCAATACACCACCTTCTTTTCAGTCAAACCAACACAGCATTGACCCATACGAATGTGTATCCCAAAACGAACACACTTTCAACATAGGTTTGTCAGCATGCACACATGAAACAATCCACACATGAAAAAATCAATCCACAAGCTTACCGCATTCTGAACAAAACTTTATAGACACTTCAAAAATATTTCGTTCAAAACTAGATAAACTATCCAACTTACCAACTTGCACAATTTGCCATGAATGCTACCCAGGAATCTGTACCAACACAACACAAACCGGTCCAGTTTGTTTCAGATGCTTCTGTGACATAGGTAGACATCGTTTCTCAGCAACTAATTTAATGGACCCAGGAGTACAGCCGTATGATCTACAAACACTAACACAAGTCGAAGAAATGTTAATAGCACGAGTCAATCCAATAATACAAGTAACACATGCTCGTGGAGGCCAATACAAATATAGTGGCCACACAATTTGTTTCCCACAGGATATCAACACCATAGCAAAATACTTGCCACATAAAATAGAAAACTTGGATGTGTTGGTGGTTCTCGAAGAACCAATACAAGAGGTGACCATTATGACTGCTATGTAAGTAGGCATCGTGTGTGGACTGCACTGAAATATAAAATCACAAATGACCCATATTACAAAGATGTCGAGGTGGATTTTGCATCCCTTTAGGAGCTCCCTGATACAAATACAGACATTTCCACTATGCTTCATAACATTAATGTTGACGATCACAATATTGTTGCTCCAATTAGTGCTTCCAAATTTAACGTGGACTCACCCGACACTGAATTCACTTGCTCCTCATCCTTCATGGCTAGGCTACCAAATAAATGTCATGAACTAGAAATCATAAAATAAACATTGCAAGTTAGAGATCACAATCACACCATTATAGATTGGCCAACACTTGAGTCATCACCAGTTAATGAATACACTACTGAACGACTTCTAGACATGGCTTTTCCTTCTTTGTTTCCCAATGGCAATGCATTACATTTACAACCTCGCTATAGACAAATTGAAATGCATGAATATGTGTTGCACCTAATGAGGTTCCATGATAATAGATTTGGAAGGCACCCAAGGTTTAGATATTTTGTCTTGAATCTATTGATGAGTCACCGAAGCCAAGGTGTTGCCTCCATTTTTGTCAAGAAAAATGTTGAGGATTGCATACCAACTACCATAGACAGCCTTCACCTCCATATACAAACATTGCCTGACACTAAACTAGCCGAACAACTGATGCATTATGGATCATCCCTTAGAGGGACACGAGCATATTGGAATAAGTCTCGTGGTGAATTTTCAAACATGATCAACCAAATAGGCTCCCCAACACTATTATTCACCTTAAGTGTTGCAGACACCAAATGGCCTGATTTACATCAACTATTTACAAAGGGAGCAACCCAAACATCACTAAACAATAAAGATCGCATAGATAACATTGTTATGAACCCACATACCACATCCTTATACTTGCATCAAAGATTCACAACGTTTCGTGAAGAAGTCTTAGAGAAACTATATTGCGCAACAAACTACTGGTATAGAGATGAGTGGAAAATTTGAGGGTCTGCACATGTACATGGCTTCCTTTGGATTGAGGGTGCACCAAACATGGACACTCTTAACTGGAGCAATCATACAGATGTAGACATAGAAAAATCATTCTTTGATAGATATGTCAGTGCTTGGAATCCTCAAAATCTGGGAGATAGAAGCAACACATTCCATCGATCTTCACAAGACGATCCATGCTTACTAACAACACCCAAAATATTTGCTACAAACACACTTACTGACTATGAAGAGTTACTTAACCGTGTCCAGAGACACACCAAGTGTTCTGAATCAACCTACCTTCACAAGAAAGGGAACAACATGGAGTGTCGCTATAGTGCACCCTAGCCTGAATGTGCCAACTCTTCATTGTGCAGTGACGAAGCTAGGAAAAAACCTATTGCCCTGCACATAATGATGATAGATTTAATATACATAGTCCAGAAATGCTTTCCATATGGAGGGCCAATATGGATTGTCAGCCCGTGCTTTCAAAAACACTAGTTCTAAAGTACATTGCAAAATATGCCGCGAAGGAAGAAAGAAAATCTGAGAGCTGCCTTGATATGTTGACACGCATATGTCAGAAGCAAGCACCCCAAGACAAGGCACTTGCAGCATACAAAAAATTCATGTCCGAAATTATTGATGATCGTGATATAGGTGCACAAGAAACGTGCCATATGTTGCAAAAGTTGCCCCTTGTTGTTTGTAATCGTGATTTTATGGTGCTTAATGTTGGTAGAAAAGTTTTCAATCGAATCCAAACAAACCAAAATGAAAATGCATTGGAGCTGACCTACATCCATAAATACACACAACGTCCTCTTGAAATGGATAAAGTAACACTACTTGAATCTGCACGAACATTCTCATTCTCATCAAGTCGCAAAGAGTACAAGTGGAAAGAAAGGAAACATAAGGCAATTATCAGTGTCTTCCCTCGATTTACTGCTATTCCAAAGGAGGATTCAGAATATTTTGAAACATTTTTTTGGAGTGAACTACTTCTTTACAAGCACTTTTGCAACATTGAAGCAGACATTGGTATCGAGAAAGAGAAAATTGTTGCAAATTGGAAGGAGATGAATTTATGCAAATATTGTGTGTGGCATGTTGACCGTATAGTTGATGAACAAGGAAGTCAAGAAGAGGAAGAGGAGCCAGAAGATCAAAACAATATAGGCAATACAATTCAATTGAATGAATGGGAGTTCTTATCACAATTGGGTCTTGGTACTAGCGGGAATTTTAATTCCCTCGATATGCTTGGAAGACGTGACTTTGACACTTGCCACAACTGGAATGCCTATACAATACCTCAACCATTACATGAAACTGCAGAGCATTTCATATGCACAAACAAGGTAGACCAACATGACAGCCCAACACCCTTTGAGTTTAGCAACCTCCCATATCCACTCTCTCCCAAACAACAACTCGCTTTGACACTTGTTATGGACCACTACAATTCTTATGAAATAGAAAAACCATTGTACATGATCATACAAGGCATAGCAAGAACAGGAAAATCCTATCTTATTCATTGCATTAAACACTCCCTTTCCAATTTAGTGCCACAAGAACATAGCCCTCTCCTTGTTGTTGCTCCTTCAGGAATCGCAACATTCAACATACATGCTTCAACTATACATTCTACCTTGAAGATTCCAATCAAAGAAATGCATCCATTGAAGGGTCAGTCACTTGCAATGTTCCAACATAGCATGAGACACATAAAATACCTCCTAGTTGATGAGCTAAGCTTTCTAGGCCCAAAATTATTCTTAAAAATCGATACTAGGCTACGCGAGGCTTTCCCCCACCAACAACACTTATGCTTTGGTGGAAGATCTATCATTCTTGTAGGTGACTTTGCACAGCTACCTCCTGTAATGGACAAACCTATATATGTCACCCACACAGATGCGAAAGCCCTTTGGGAACAATTCACTATTGTTATCACACTAGAAAAAATATTTCGACAACATGGAGACACACAAGCTCAAATTGACTTTCGAAGAACTCTACAAAACATCCGTAATGCAGAACCGACTGAACAAGATTGGGAGCTACTAATGCGTCGCACAAACAAAGAGTTATCACACAAAGAAAACAAGTCTTTCGACCTAGCAATGCACCTATTCCCGACCAATGACTTGGTTGGAACACACAACAAAAAAATGATACAACTATTAAATCTTCCTATTGCACTTAGTATTGCAATAAAAACAACCCTACCATCAAAGATTGACAATGATACTGACAAGCTTCCCCATGAACTCCTACTTTGTAAAGGCCAACGCATCATGCTAACTACAAACCTATGGACTCAAGCAGGCCTTGTAAATGGTTCTCTTGGACAAGTTGTAGATATTGTATACACGGAAAGCTCCAAACCACCAGATTTACCATTATATGTGGTAGTAAAATTTGATACTTACAATGGCCCTCCTTGGAGCATCCATGCCCCAAAAACTATTCCTATATCACCCATATCACTAGGTGCTCAGAGGCAATTACCACTTTGTAGTGCATGGGCGATTACAATACATAAATCCCAAGGAATGACAATCGAAAGAGCAACAAACGATATAGGAAAAAAAGAAAGACAAGGATTAACTTTTACAGCTATATCTAGAGTTAAATCAATACACGGACTTAGGATCGACCCACCATTTACCTTTGATTGATACTCAAGAATGAAGAATAATCCATTCACAATTATCAGGAAAAAAGAAGAGCTCCAACTTCATCTTCTCTCTTTATGATGAGTACAGGTACACATACATTAACACCCCAGCCCCTCAAGAAAGCTATATTTGTTTTTTTTATCTTCACCTTACCATATTGATATACATAGAAACTATTATTTCTATACTTACCAAGCATTTACAATCACATGCAAGTGGATGTTCTAGCTTCGTATACTCCTACAAATGGTTGCTCCAAGCTGGCACATTTGCAATCACATGCAAGTGGATGTTCCAGCTTTGTATACTCCTACAACTGGTTGCTCCAAGCTGGCGAATCCTCCCAAAGTATTGGTCATTTTTAAGACATACAGAGACTGTATCACATTCAATACAATATTGAGCCACTTCCCATCCCTCCATGAAAATACAACAAACCCCTTTGCATACAATCCATACTACCAAATTGATCCATAGCAAGAACATGAACCAAAGCATATTTCAAGCAATACCACGCAAAATCAACATGAAGAATCCAAACACCCAATAAACCATATACATATACCGCCTACTCTTTCATCCACCCATGAGATGCTCACTCCTAAATGTACATGTAGTTGTTCCACAAAAAAGAAGAGTCAACATTTGGGAGACTGTAGAGTCCTTATGATAAAGCTGCTATCAATGCTACCACACTTCATACCTTCAACCATGATTCACACATCATCCCATCCACCAGAAAAAATAAAGGGACAAATAAATAAATAAATTGGACAAATAATATGCAGATGGATACCATAAAATACAACACAAAAACATCCCTACCAATCTCCATCAGTAAAAGAAACTGTGGGGAAAAAATCAAGAAGGGAAGCTCTTCCATCAAATAAAGTCCAATAGTGCACAAGAAAGCTTTAGTAAAAGAAACGATGGGAAAAAAATCAAGAAGGGAAGCACTTCCATCAAATAAAGTCCAATGGTGCACAGAAAAGCTTCAATAGCAACCAAAAAAGACATATGCACACATTTTGGCCCAAACAAATCACCAAATTCACCTACCATTGCTTGCCTCCCAAGTTTGGAAAAAGAAAATCCAAACCATCAACCGTTAATGTACACCATCATAAGTTGGGACATCCATGATATCCAAATCTCAGAATAACCATGCGTTGACAACAACATTTTATCATAAGGACTCTTATGGCTCCCTAATCGAGATGTCTACATCTCAATGAGATTGCAAAAAAAAACAACACCTACATGTGGCAAAAGAGGTACACGCATCTTACTCCATCCACAATAGATCCAACACTCCATCCACCTTATCCAAATTAAATCAATTCATCCATGTACCACCTACCAAATCCATGTTTACCCATCACCCCCCACATTCTGAATCCTCCTAATCTTGATTGACATTCGATCTACACCTTACACCTGCTTATGGTAAATTTCTTGATATGGATCATAATCATTCACTGCACCACCATTATACAAGTATTCTTCAGATACCCACACGCACTCCAAATAACACCCCCAGCCATCCTTTCCATACCTTGAATTTCCATTGACCAATTCGTTTATTCCATGCACCCAACACTACATTCCATGTACACTCCTACAACAACAGCACTATTGAAGCAAACATCATGCAATATATCCATCTATTCCAAAAAAAAATGTAATGATTTGTGTTCTCAATCTATTACTGAGATTCAAACATTGTATAATCACATTGTATATTTACCTACTACTATCTTCTAATGTCTAACATTGTTACCTTTGCTAATGATAATTTGCATGTCTCTCCCCTTCTTACTTCTCTATATTTTTCTATCGGCGTAACCCTTGCACCCCCTCCAGTGCAAGTGCTAGTTCTTTAAATAACCATTTAATCCAATTACACACTAGCGAACATTTTTTTGAAGATCAAAAGTACAAAGTTCATGGTTAGACAACAAGCTCAATGTCGTAGTTTTTTAGATTGAGGCCACACATGTAATTCTAAACTCTAAATATTAGTTTCTAGTTTGTCAAAGATCCACTATCATAGATTTGATAGTGTAAGTTTGAGTCAAGTCATATAAATAGATGTATCAATAAGACATTCATTATCACATACAAAAATAAACATAATTTTTTTCCTTCTAATTAATTTTTATATTTATTTCAATACTTTATTTAAACTCAACTTTTATATGTCTAAATTAGTAATAAACATTATTTATTTATTTTATTTGTTAACCATAGTAAATCTACTTTTCAAAGATATGAAATATTTTTTTTGTTTTAAATTGAAAAATATAGTTTAAGAGGATAGTTGTGAATGGGAGAGATAGTGGATGGTGATTGTAAATACCGCAATTGAATGCCTTATTATTTATTTGAGTAAATAAAGAACTAGTAACTTGTTTCTTCTAAATCTCTACCTCAACTTGATTGGTTTAATAAGCTTTGTAATCCATATCATATATAGAAGATAAGTCATGGAATAAAATCATATTAAATAAACATTGGAACTTTGATTTCCGTACTATTGGCAATGTAGTAGGATGTCTTTTATTACTTTTGGATCAGCACGAAGTGAAACTCAATCATTTGATCGTGAATGTCATTTTCATGTAATAAAAAAAACATGTATATCGTGTTTGAATTGCAGATAGCCCCAAAATTTCTAATGTAGAAATCGGATATTGTACAAGAGTTATAAAATCTTAGGAAACGTAGGGCTCATTCAATGTATACTAATGGCGCATGCAGCTCTACTCTTTTCCTTCAACTTTTGTTTCAAATCTGTAACTAAGCCCACCAATTCCTTACATGTCTCCAAAAGCTCTCTGGCTAAAAGATGTTGTCCTGCATTAAGGCTGCCTGCTATCAGATATTCATCAGAGAAACCACAGCCTGTTAGGAATCTGAGGGACCAGACCTCTACATCTAGACCTAGAGAGGAAGACCAGCTTGAATGCAACCACCATGGTTGCAAGCCTGTATTTCTAGAAGAGGATCTGTCTACATCAAATGGTGATTATGATAATTGGGTTTGCTTAGAAAATGCAGCAGATATTGTGAGGTCTAGAATGAAGGCCTACCATGATAAATTAAGCCATCAAGAGAGCTTAGCATCTAATTCATGGGCTGGGAATTTCTACAAGGATTTTGCTTGTTATCTTGATCATGTTTGGATGCAAAAGGATTTGGCGAACAAGTATTATGGTAAGGCCCTTGCAAGGGAACCTTCAAATGTAGAGCTACTCATAGAGTACGCTGAGTTTGTGTGGAAAAGCTTAGGCAACATAACAATGGCTGCTGAGCTGTTAGAAGAGGCACTACTGTTGCCTGGCTTTGCAGACAACGTTCAAGTGTGTGGAATGTATACTTACATTCTGTGGCACACAGAGGACTAGTGTGATGTATATCGATGACAAGGATCAGTGTAACTTATGTCTAGTTCTAGTTTATTTATCTGATTTAGAGCAAGTCATATTGCTTAATGGCAGGTAACTTATGTCTAGTTCTAGTTTATTTATCTGGTTTAGAGCAAGTCATATTGCTTGATGGCAGGTTTTCAGTTTGAATATTTTCCATCTAAATATTAGAGTTCTATCTGTGCTTATTTTTCAAACTGGGTCTTTAGTCTGATGGTGAAGTTGAATGGGATATTGATCAAGTTGAATGATTTTCAATGAACCCACCAAAGATCAGGTCTTGCAAAGTGCAAGACTTTGACACCATAAGGGATGGAGTCGGGATCATGCCTTAGAGAACTTTGACGGAATGCATACCCTTCAATCTTTGGCTCTCAATCAAAGAGGTTTCAATGTAACACTTGTGCTCTTATGTCGGGTGGCTAAATGATACCTGGATTTGATGTAAAAGCCCTCCAACAAAAAGGTAAAATTGAGAGCATTTTATATATTTGTTCTATTTTATTTAGGGATTGAAAAATCCTTTAATAAGAAAAGTATGCGGATATGTGTTTTAGCTATTCTTAAACATTATCTAGTTCAAAAGTCAAAGATAAAAGTGTTTGTGCTCTTATGTCAGGTAGCTAAATGATACATGGATTTGATGTAAAAACCTTCCAACAAAAAAGTAAAATTGAGAGCATTTTATATATTTCTTCTATTTTATTTAGGGATTGAAAAAATCTTTAATAGGAAAAGTATGTGGATATGTGTTTTAGCTATCCTTAAACATTATCTAGTTCAAAAGTCAAAGATAAACTTTATCCAATAAAAATATAATAACCATTTATCATTTTTTAGTGTGAATGAGGTGTAAAATTACTATTCACTATTTAATCATTCAACCAAATAATATTTAAGTAGAGCTACAAGTATAGATATGTAGACACATAGAGATTGTGATGAATAAACTTTATTTTATCACACAAAACAACTAGATGATGGGAGCCAGGTCTATAATAAATAGGATTATTAGCTATCAATGTCCCAATACTAAATATTTGGCACTAAAGTATACAAACTTATCTTCACTCAAAGGCTTGGCAGAGATATTTACAAGCAACTCATTAGTTGGTGTATGAGCTAGATCAATTTCTTTGCTAAAGACATGCTCATGAATGAAAGTAATGATGTACTTCAATATGCTTTGTGTGAGTATGAAACATTAGATTTTTTGATATCATCAAACACTATTTGATTATCACAATACATAATCATTTGATTAGGTTTTGAGTATCAAACATCCTCACAAAGTTGTTTGAGCCATATTGCTTCGCATGTTTCTATAACAACTACCTTGTAGTTTGCTTCAATGGATGATAATGCAACGTTAGGTTGCTTCTTAGACCTCGATGAAAAATGACAAATCCAAGATTAAAGCAATAACCAAAAGTTAATTTTCTATAATATTTAGAACATAACTAATCTATATTTGAAAAAAAAATTGAAAGTTTGAAGTCTTCATTTTTTTAATATTTCGATCCAATTTTTATGTTCCTTGAAATATCACATAACTCCCTTTACAGATAACTAATAAATTTTATTTGGATAAGTCAAGAATTCAAACAAGATCTCAACTACATAAGCTCCATTTGAAGGAGTAGTGGTCAACTAAATCAAATTTCTTAGCAAACTACTATACAACATTTCACTGACTACTTTACTATTCAAGCATTCAGTCAACTAGTTCCTATATCCCTTGGTGTTGGTGAAGCTTCACAATCTTTCATTCGGAACCATGTGAGAATTTATTTAGTGTTCTTCATTTGAGGGAAGAATATTTCTCAACATGTTTGTTATAGTTCAACTCCAAGAAAGTAATGAAGCCCTAAAAATTCACCTCTAAAGCAATATTGTATCATGCGCATGCTATTGGATTTTTTAAATGACCAAAATGTGACCCAATATATCACATTAGTATTAGGGGGAAAGAGGATAATTTAATTAATGTGATATGGGTAGGTGTTTTGGATTAGGAAGCATGTGTAGAAGGGGGTGGAGTGTTTATAAGTGGATTTCTAAATCTTCTATAGATCACTTTATGTAGGCCAACTAGAGAAAATATCACAAACTATGTTGTTCTTGCCAAGTTTGTGGAGATCTCTTTTTCTACACCACATAGTCTTGTATTGTGTTAGAGCCTCATAATATTAGTTCTTTCTTAATCCCAAGTCTAATGTAGCTAAAAATAGAAAGAACGGCCGCATCAAGGTCATGCATGTTCAATGCAATCCTACCAAATTTTCCTAAAAGTATATTTTAGAAAAAAAATGGTAATTCCACTACCCTACCTAGATGAATCACCAAGTGTGTCTAAAACCCCTCTATTATAATTCGGATTAATATGTATACTATAATTCAGATTTTTGTTATTAAGTGGATTCACTATAAGAGTTAGTGTGGCGAGGCTTTGGGGATTAATATGGCTATGTGCTTCAAACAAAATATTTATAGAGGATGAACTATTTTTCATAGCTCGTTAAAATTGGTTATTAGAATTTTTTTGGTAATTTCATTACACTACCTCGAAGAATCACCAAGTATATCTAAAACCCCTTCATTTTAATTTAGATTAATATGTATACTATAGTTGAGATTTATGTTATTAAGGGGATTCACTATTAGATTTGGTATGCCAAGGGTTTAGGGATTGAGATTCCTATGTGCTTTAAATCAAATATTTATGTAGGATCACCTATTTGCCATAACTCATTTTAAGTTTTCTATGTTGAGGCTTTAATGGACGGGATGTCAATCAATTCCAATTTTGAGTTATATGTAGATATGGGAACTACTCTTGGTTGATGGAGTGGAAATAATAATGGTATATAAAATTGTAACAAATAAAATAGGTACATAGAATACCTGGTGAAAAGACATGGAGGTGTATTAATTATACTAGTGTGTGCAAAGGGGGCATCAAAAACATAAATTTTTTTAGTGGTAAAAATGAAACTATCGGTGTTTATTAGTACACTAGGAAATAACATGCTACACCATTAGTTTATTTACTTAATCCCCTCATAATAAAGCAATACAAGATTAGGAATCTCAAAACCATTCTCCATATCTTCTTTCATTTCATTGATTAGTGATTGATCATTCTCAGTAATATGAAGATTATCAACATACAACACAATGAAGAGTAACATGTGATAGAAAATCAATATATAAAATTGGATCATCATCATTTTTTTATTTTTCCTTTGAATAAAGTAATTAATTTTGGAATACTAAGCTCATGATACTTATTTCAAACCATAATACATTTTTTAGGTGACATACCATATATCCCTTTCCTTTTTCAGCAAAACTAGGAGGTTTGTCACATATAACTCTTAAAAATCTTCATTTAGGAATGCATTTTTCACATATATTTGGTGGATATTACAACTATGTTGGGAACCAAGAGCTATCAACATTTTGACTATGATAATTTTTGTGACTCGAGAATTTTTTTTCTTGTAATCAACACCTTCAATTTATTTAAAGCCTTTAGCTACCAATATTATTTTGTGTTGTCAATTGAGCCATCATATTTGAACTTGGTTTTCAACACCCAATCAATGGCTTCTTTATGAGTAGGTAAAGGTACCAACTTCTATGTTTGGTTTTGATTAATTAAATACTCTTTACCACTTTTATTTTTTTATTCCTTCCTCTAAAGTGATTTTTTCATGAGTACTTAGAAGAGTTGTTGTTAATGTATAATATACCTTATAGTAGGATTCAATTTAATGGGAATTATCCTCACTCTTTCAATATCTTTATAGAAATATTGGATTGTGGAGTAGATAATGAGCTTGAATTTAAATCATTGATACTTTATCTTTCTTCTAAATTGATTCAATAGCTCTTTCTAGTTCTAGTTCAACCTTTTTGGGTTAGTATGATGATGCATCATTGTCATCTTTCTCTTCTATAATATTTACAAGAAAAATATTTTAAGGTGATAGTCTTTCTTGAAAATAAAATCTTTAAATATATTTTTTTTTTCATCTTGTGATCATAAAATCAATAGAATCTACTAGATTCAACATATCCAACAAGGATGCATTTTGATTTATCATCGAAATTCCTTATATTTTCTTTCAAAATATACTATAGGAAATGCTCCTAAAGATTCTCAAATTTCTAACTAATGGTTTCCTACAACCATGCTTCTTATAGAGAGATTCTTTACAATCTTTTAGTCAACCTTTGAATAATCTAATAAGCCAACAATGAACTTTTAATCCCCAAGATAATAAGCCTTGAGTATTTATTTGTCTTTCTCTTGAAGTATCCTATCATTATTTTAGGTACTTCATTATTGAGTTGAGACTTGCCTCCTAGATCTCTTTTATTTATAAAAGAAATTAATAAGTTCATTTGAGGTATAATTCCCCCCATTATATAATCTCAACTTTTTATTTTTGTTCACAAGATTAGGTGTGCCATACACCTTGGAAGTATTAATGTTTGAATTATTTAATTATTTATTAATTTATAATATTTTATGTGCCTTAAGGGAAAATGAAATCACACTTATGACTTGGCCATTATGCAATGTGTATTCCTTAGTATGATGTATGTTTAAGAATTTGTAATGTCATTATATCAAGTAAGATGTGTAAGAGAATCCATGACATGTGTAAGAGCTCATAAGAGGGAGGTTAAAAAGTGTAATTAAAAACTTCACTAACTTATGAAAGTGAATGACACATCAAAGAAAACATAATAGAAAACAAGGTAAATGAATAATGGGTGCACCCAATTTTTGTGGGTGGCTATGAAGAACGAGAGAAATATGCTCTTATGAACATGTTGTCCCATCATACAAGCTAGGTTTGGAATTTAGATTAGGGGATTTGGATTCCATATTTGGAGTATGCTTTTGGTACATAGTTTTCCATATACCATTGTGGTTTCTTATTTTGAGCTCTCCTATATATTTGGGTGTTTGGGTTAATGCTATATGAGAGAGGAGGTTGTAATGTAATAGCTATATGTTATCATTTTTCCTCCAAAAGAGTAGGATGTTAATATCCATGTTAAGGTTATGAGCTTAATATTGTATTATAATAGATCTATTATTGGGAATCCATTGATTTATTTCTTTGGAGGTTATTTTTTTCATAAATTTATAGAGTACATCTATTTCTTTCTCCTTTGTGTAGTCATTTTCTTCTTGTTCTCTCATTCTAGCTTAATTTTAAGTGTTGATTTGCATGTCATTATGCTACTAAATTTTTTGTAGATCTAATATCTCACATTTATATCCTCAAAGGGTTAC
>VDFB02260740.1:0-47641 GCA_007258455.2 Sequoia sempervirens | reverse complement strand
TTTTTCTCTTCATGTTCGTGATGGAAAAATCTTCTAGTTCGAGGAGCTCGTGTGTTTCTATGGATTTGTACTTCTCTTATATTCATTGTAATAATGGGACACTATGTATTGTATTCCTCATTTGTAATCAAGGAGGATTCCTTGTGTTGTAATTGTAACATTATGTATGATCTATTTATCGTTGGATTAAATTGTATATATCATTTTAAGTGGTGTTGTATCTATGGAAATATGCTCATTACATTTCCATGTTTAATTTATTATGCAATGGGTTAATGCTTTGATGTATGTTGTTATCATGAGTTAATTTTCATATGCTATGGTTAGATTAGTTTTGTAAGTTTTGGAATTCACATGTAGATGTGTTGGGTGGCCTAGAGGATGTATGTGGTTAGGATATATTACTTTACTTATTATTATTATTCTTTTTAAGAAAAAAATTAGTTGCACTTTCATAGTGTTGAATCGTCCTCTAGGTTGCGGGATGGGGTTTTACACAGTGAGCCTTTTTATCTTTGGTTGCAATAGTTGGGTAGTGAGCCCACTGGCAGTGAGCCCTACCTACAATGAGCAACTTGGCAATGAGCCCTTTTAGAGTGTTGGATGCCTACTAGCATTATTATGTTTTGACTGCAAGAAAATGTAATTATGATCAAATAGTGGTATAAGTGAATGTTTTTGTTTTGAACCTATCAAATAATGATGTTTAATAGTGTCTTGGGGTTTGAAGTGAGTTTGGAAACCTGATTGGGTGGTTTGGTGAATTGAAACCAAGAAGAATCTTGTTACATTGTAGTGAATTTTTAAGAAAAGTTACTTGGGTAAGAATGTTGGATGAATTGATTTATTTCAGAGTTTTCCTTAGAGGGTTTTTGCCTTGATTCAGTCAATTCAGAGATGATTAAGGTATGCTTGGGTTTGGTAAGAGCAAATAAGCAATATTTGATGAATCGATTCCTTTTAGCAATGAGGAAACAAGTAGCAAAGATGTGTATTTTGTTGAAAGTTAAGTGAATGTTTGGTGAAAGGTTAAATTGATCTTCTCAGTTTATGGTTTGGATCTTGAGTACCCTTGAAGGTTGCAGATTCTCTACATCACCTACCAACATTGATCTAGATAAGAGTGAACATGTAATATCTTGGACCAATGTACACCCTGGTGCACACTATTGTAGATTAGGAGGGGGAAGAATGCACAACTTCTGCCAGAGATACTCAAAAGTATCTTTTCTCAATGGTTTTTTGAAAATGTTTGCAATTCGCTCTTTTGTAGGTACATATTCAAGTCTGACCTCATTGTCCAATACCTTCTCCCTGAAGAAATGATATCTAATGGATATATGTTTCGTTCTGGAGTGCTTTACCAGATTCCTTGAAATGTTTATTGCACTGGTATTATCACACATAATTGAGATCGATTCATCAATTGATATGCCAATTTCTTTCAGTGTTTGTTTCATCCATAGTACCTGAGTGCAACATGAGGTTGCTGCAATGTATTCAACTTTAGCAGTAGATAGAGATATAAAATCTTGTTTCTTACTTGACCAGGCAACCAACCAAGAGCCAAGGAAATAAGCTCCACCTGTTATCAACACATCCAGCCCAATCAACGTCAATATAAGCTATTAGAGTGAAATATGAGTCCTTTGGATACCATAACCCCATATCTTCTGTACCCTTCAAATATCTAAAGATCCGCTTTACTGCAACGACATGTGATTCCTTCGGTTCTTGCTAAAATCTAGCTACTAAAGAAACAACATACATAATCTATGGTCTGGTAACAATCAAATATAACAATCCTCCAATCATTAGCCTATACATACTTGCATCAATTGTAGCTGAATCATCTTCTTTTATCAACTTGCATCTGGTAACAATAGGTGTACAAACTAGTTTGGAGTTCTCCAACCCAAACTTCTTCAATAATTCTTTGGTATACTTGGATCGAGAGATGAAAATTCCTTTGATGTTCTAATTTACTTGTAGTCCAAGGGAGAAATTTAACTCACCTATCATAGACATTTCAAATTACTTGTGCATTGCATCTGCAAATTTACTGCTCATATCATCATTTCCTCCAAAAATTATTTCATCAACATAAACCACAACAACCAATATTTGATTTGAGTGAATTCTGTAGTATAAATTACTGTCAACAGATCCCTTCTGAAATCCTTGTCCAACCAAATACTTATCTAATCTGCCATACCAGGCTCTAGGTGCTTGCTTCAACTCGTATAAAGCTTTCTTCAACCTATAAATAGCATCTGGGTCACTTTCGGACTTGAATCCCTTTGATTGCTCAATGTAGACTTCTTCCTTTAGTTCTCCATTCAAGAATGCAGATTTTACATCCATTTGATAGACTTTGAAATCCTTAAAAGCAACAATAGCTAATAATTTTTAGATCGCTTCCATCCGGGCAACATGGGCATATGTTTCTTGAAAGTCAATACCTTTGACCTGAGTATAACCTTTGCAAACCAATCTTGCCTTGTTTCTCATTACCTTTCCATTTTCGTCCAGCTTGTTTCAGAATACCCACTTAGTTCCAATTACATTTTTGTCTGCCGGTTTGAGCACAAGTTCCCAAGTTTTAATTTTCTCTAACTAATCAAGCTCTTCTTTCATTGCCTTCACCCAATTTTGATCATTGCATGCTTCTTCCATAGTCTTTGACTTAGTCTCTGAGAGTAGACACAATAATACTTGCTCTTGAGCTGCTTTGCTTCTTGATATGATTCCCTTATTTTTTCTCCAATAATCTAGTTTTCAGAGTGGTTTTTTTGTACACACTTTGGGGGATTTTGTGTTGTCAGAGCCTCCTCTATCTCTTCTTCTTTCTTATCCTTCTTTTCTTTTCCATCTAGGTCATCTGATTCAAATTCAATGTGCCTATTAGGATTTCTCTGAATATCTTCATCTACTTCCACATTCGTGCTTTCAACCATCTTGTTGAGTCTCTTGTTGTAACATTGATACACTTTGCTTCTTGTAGAGTAACCTAAAAATATGCCTTCATCTGCTCTGCCGTTGAACTTTCCAAGATTATCCTCATCTCTTCGGATGTAGCATTTTCTTTTAATTTTTTTGAAGTACTTTACTGTGGGAGCTCTTCCATGCCATAGCTCATATGATGTCTTTTCATATTTCCTTCAAAACAATATTCTGTTAAGAGTGTAAACTGCTGTGTGTATTTTTTCTGTCCAATAGACCTATGGTAAACTTGCATCATTGATCATTGTTCTAGCTGCTTCTTGAACTGTCTGGTTCATTCTTTCCACTACACCATTCTAATGTGGGGTTCTAGGGACTGATAGCTATCTTTTGATGCCATGTTTTCCACAAAATTTGTTGAATTCATTTGAAGTAAACTCTCCTCTATCAGATCTTAAACACTTGATTCTCCTGTCAACTTCATTCTCAGCTCTTGCCTTGAAAATCTTGAATTTTTCTAAAGCCTTTAATTTTTCTCTTAAAAATGCAACCGAGGTTAATCTAGAATAATCATCAATTAAATGCATGAAATATCTCTCACCTTGTAAGCTTCTTGTTTTGTTCAGATCACATAGGTTAGTGTGTACAAGGTCCAACAAACTGGTAGATGATTCTTCTTTTCTTCGGAACATTTCTCTGGTTTGCTTTCCTTCTTGACATCCTTTGTAGATAGTGTTGTTTGGTTTGGTTAGTCTTGGAAAATATTTGACTGCCCTTGTTGAACTTATCCTTGCCAAACTATCGAAGTTGATGTGACACATCCTCCGGTGCTAGATCCAATAGTCATTGGACTGAGAAAGTAAGCATCTCTTTGTAGCTCCTTCTAGTTGATACATATTGCCACTTGGTCTTTTTCTAGCTACAATAATAGTTTCAGATCTCACAACCATCATCCTAAAACACCACATTATAGCCATTTTCGCACATCTATACAAAACTAAGATGATTATGATATAAAACCTTCACATAGTAAACATTGTCAGTGTTATGTTTTCCATCAAAGGTAATAGAACCAATTCCAACAATCTATGTTGTTTTATCATCTCCAAATCTAATAGAACTCCATCACATTTCTCAAGCTTCACAAACTTACTTTTATCACCGGTCATATGATTCGAACATCCACTATCAATCAACCATTCATCTCTATTTCTTTTAACAAATAATGCAACTTTAGTGTTATCGTTAGATTTCAGACAAGTATTAGAGATATCAAATTTAGGTTCATCCTTTTCCACCAAAAACAAACAATCCTCATGATCTGATTCATCATTTGAGATGCCAAAATTATCATTAACATAATAGGCCTTCTTATTGATCTTTTAAAACTTTTTCCTTGTTCCTTTTTCCAGACACTTAGTTGCTAATTGACCAATCTTTCTAGAAGAATGATGAAAGGGAATCCACCACTGAAATAACTATTACCAATAATGATACTAGATAGAATCTCACTGTCTGCTACCTCCAGTCGCATACTTCACAATGTCTAGATTTTTGCATTCATCACACTTTCTTTCATCAAACAAAATCAACTTTTACTTATACCATTCCATGCTTCCATAAACTCCTAAGTTGGCCAAACACAATGTCTTCATAATCTCCTAAGTCGGCCAAACACAATTTGAATTAGGTCACCACAAAAAATTCCCACGGTGGAGAGGAATGAAATGTGGACCAATCAGAACATCCTCACTCAAATCAACATGCTACCATGATATCCAAAAATAGAATATGCACGTTACAATGCAAACAATATTCCGGGGCACATTAGTCAATTTCCAGACCGGTCCAAACCCATAAGAGTGTATCTCATTATGTTGCAAAATGAATGGGACTTGACCAAAGATAGATCATCACAACACAACATTCGAAACACGCCAATCTAGATCACCAAAGCATCAAAATCAATCAACCAAGATATGTTGACATAAATGACAACCATTAATGACAACAATCAACAACATCACATTCCAACAAAAATGAGAATTTTTGAAATAATTTTGGGCATTCATAAATGCATAAAAGAAGAATATATGTTATATATTATGGTTGGAATTACTCCATGAGTAGGGCATGTGACTTTTTTGAAAAAAATCATGAATGAAATGTGAGAATCACAATAATCCACATATATAAACTATTTGATAAAATTACTCAAAGGAGCGATCTAATGGAATGCCTAGATTATAGTAAGTGTTTGTAAATGGATCTAAAGAGCAAGCTTTAGAAATGATTAATACAATGATATTGGTAGGTTGAAGATAAATCTCACAATATTTGTCTTATGTCCTTCATAGCTATGCCAAAATGGTAGGCATATAAGCCAAACATGGAATCATAGAAAATGCATGTGTAATTTATTTAACTAACTTCCTCAAAAGAATTTGAATCAAGTTATGGAAATCCATAAATTCATAATGGAAATATGAGCATCTCCACAAAGTGGATCAAATGCAATAAACAAGATGAATGATTAAGATGAATTTGTATTCAACATGTTGGAAAATGTGTGAATAGTGTGTTGTTATTGATGTCAACCTTTGTTGGTGTTGTCATTTGATGTCAACCCTTGTAGATATCATATGCATTGTATAGTGTTCATGGTTATGAGATGTAAGATTTTCCTATATGCTGAAGTTCATATTTATATGTTATCATTGGTACATCATTGTGCATCATCAGTCAAAGTTAATGGTTGGGTTTCAAATGCCTTGGTTGAAAAAGTTCAAATCTTTCTAAGGCATAGTGTTGGCTGCATAGGAGCTCTGTCAGATGCTCCACATTCCTCAACAAATAATTTTTTTCCTTTATAGTTTGAAGAGTAGATCTACACTATTGGGATGTATGCATATTTTAGGTATCCATGCATAAGTTCTACCACATATTGTTTTGGAGGTATCAGTGTATGAATTTGTTAAGTCACAAACAATGTATGATGGAGAGAGATTTGTATGTCTTAGTATTTTACCACATCATAATTTTTTGACTTGCAATTTTGGAGTCATGTTCCTAAAGATGATATGTTTTCTCAGTTCAAGTTTTAGATGATTTGGTTCACCATTGGTAGTTCTATAGATGATAGTGTGTTGTCTATGTTTCAACAACTTGGTAGGTTTGTTTGTTGGTTCCTAATTGGTCTACGTCAACATATTTTGGATAAAAAATGTGTACATAGGGTTTGTAATACATGATGGAAACTCCTTTGACTCTCTAGTGGATCCACAAGATGGTATGTGACCATTTCCTTCACAAGAGTGAACAAAATTATTGTTTCTTGAGTATGAAGTGTTTGCACCAACATGTATTGATTTGACATAAAAAAAGGGTGCACACAAATATTTTTACATGCTATATCAGCTTTTTGAAGTGGTATGAAAAGTGTTGTTTGGTCTCTTTGGTACCACCTTGGCCTATGGTTGATGTTTTGATAGTTTTCTTGCTTGTTGGATGACTTGTCATGGTGAGTTGCTTGCACCAAGTGTTTCGTTGTGTACACCAATTTTGAAGATATGTTTCATGAAGGATAGGTCATGGATATCTCTCAACATGTACCACATAAGTTTTCCTTCTAAGGAAAATTTGTTTCAAGATGGATTCAATGCAAATATTGTATATCTTATGTTTCTCATTTGAAGACAACTTGGAGAAAAAATTGAAGGATGCAGATGATATAAATAGAAGATAAAAGCTTTAGAGAATGTGAGTGTGAGTAGTAAGTGTTTTGAGTAGACAATGTGAATAGTACTCTGTAAAATATCTTTTGATGATGAAATGTGTCAAAGATCAGTTTTGAGAGATCAACAGTGAATGTAAAGACCATGAAGAAGAATATGAGCCTATAAATGAGTAATTTTTTTGAATCCAGTGTGTTGTAGGCAACATTTTTTTATTGAAGTAAGTGTAATTACCAAAGTTAGTGATCTAGAGGTATCTAATGTACTGAAATTAACAAGTTGTATGTTGATGTAGTGAGCCTCTATTGTAAAAGTTGTATTGAGCAGGGAGTAGTGTACTTCCTTTGGTTAAAGACCATAAATACCTATTGTAAAAAGTTTCTTATTTTGTGAGGCTAGATTTAGATAGTAGATCCAAGTAGCTTTCTCACTGTGGTTTTCCCTTGTTGTGTTTTCTATGCAAATCTAGTGTTATGGTGTGTGCATTTTTTTTTCTACTCATCATATTTTAATGGGTTAATTACTGTTGAATGAAAGAAATTATTTAAGTACTAATTCACCCCCCTCTCAGTATTGTTGTGTGTTCAAAAATTGGTATCAAAGCCAAATACCTTGATATAGCTTAACAATTGAGGTAGATCCTAAATGAAACACATGTGAAATAAGGATATGACAAAAGAAAAGAATCCTCTGAAAATCAAGAAGAATGAAGATTTGGAAGACACCAATGTAGAGGATTATGAAGTGTACTTTGAAGGAGAAATTGTTTCAGCACTAGAATATCTATATATTGCAAGAAGATAAAGTGGAGAATTGATAATAAAAATCAAAGAATCAAAAGAGACAATTATCAATTTGAAAGTTTAAGTTGAAGAAGGAAAGAGAGTTGCAAATTTCCTGACTAATAAGTTGAATGATAAATTAGTGGAATGCCCCAAACTTGAAGAAGACATTGTTTCCTTGAGGAAACAATTGGAGAAAGCAAAGGATCAGATAGATAAAGTTCTAAAGCTCAAGAAAATTTATAATATTATTGATGAGATAATCAATTCTCAAATATCTATAAAAGGTAAAGGTGGTCATGGATTTGAAGAAGGTTAGAACTCAAAGGCTAACATTCTTGAAATGAAATAGGATAAGGAATCTATTGAAGATTCTAAAGAGGTCAAGGATGAAAGGAAGAAATTGGATGATGGTTTCACATAGGTCAACAATCAAAAGGAAAAAATTGAAGAGGTATCCTTCTAAACAAGCTACTAATTTCAGGTTTTCTCAATCTTTTCATGGTTATTGTTATTCTACAACAAGTTCGGTCATAAAGCTAATGATTGCAGAAGTAAGGCATGAAGGAATGATTACATGAGGAAGAACTCCTTTGTGCATCAAAGACATAATGTTGTAGTTTCCCATTCATTTTATGGGGACTGCTATGCATGAAATAAGTTTGGCCATAGGGTTACTAATTGAAAAACTAAAATAAGGAGAAATGGCTTTGCCCCTACTAGTAATGTTGTTTTCTACAAATGCAATAACCTTGGGCATAAAGAAATATTCTAAAAAGTGGTTTTGTAAAGCCCCAGGTTCATCAAAAGGAGGAAGTTGAAAAGGTATGGAGAAAGAAACAAGAGTAGGATGTTGAAGTGAATAATGACATAGCAGTTGTGCATCATGCACAATATTTCATAGTTGATTGAGATAGAGAATTATCTTAGGGGGAGATTTCTTTCATAAAGTATTTATGCCACTTGGAGAGAGTAAGTTGTTGATCATTACAACATGAAAAATGGTTTGGAATAATATGCCCTGAAGAATTTGATTGATGAGAAAGATGGATTCTGAAGAACATTTTTCTAGAGCAAGATCCTTGCTTGTTGAGGTTTGTGTAATGATTATGTGTCACTTTGAAGATACATTGTATTTTTCTAGTCACTTACCTAACAAGTATGAAGTGCATTAATTGAGGAAATTTAGGAAAAATTTAAATAATTTATACTTTATTTTTTGCAATAATAGCTCATTTGAATCAAGAGAATTTGTGTTCATGGCTAAGGAGAAGAAGGCATCAAAAGCTATTTGCGAATCCAAATTGTGGTGAAACCCTAAAAACTTTTCATAAAAGTATTTTTCAATTTTCTCTAAAACCCTTGTTTCAAAGTATTCACAATGGCTAATCCAATGATGGTAGATGTCTCTAAGAAATCTAGGCCAAAGTACAAGAAATTTCCTTTCAAGGCTATGGAAACAGATAAGGATAATGCATTTTCTAGGGTTCTAGCTGACATTGTGTATGGTTAGGATGCAAGGATATATATATTCATGCTCCCATGAATGAAATTAATCATACCAAGTTTGAGTTGTTGAGGGATGACTAGTTGAATGAAGATTATATTGGGTATAAACCGGAATACGCAAATGTGTTGGCTAAGGGTTTGGATGTCTAGAAATATTTTCCTAATTTTTGTGATAAGATTGAATGGGTAGAATCATTTTGAGTAGGACTCATGATGAATTCATGTATTTTGAAAAACCCTACAAAATCACCAAGGAGGCAATCAAAGCTATAACAAGGTTATGTGCAACTAGACCCTTTTGGTAATGAAGGCTGTGAAGAATAAGAAGGTTACTAAATTGATCAGAGAAAAGTTTGACAAGATAAAAATGAGCATAAGTGGCATCATTGATTTGGGTGTTAACTATGCATCTATGGGAATTGCTTATAAAATATATTTCACTAATAGAGAGGGTTCTACTATTGGTACTGAAATTCATACCACATACAAGATGGTTAAGAAAGGAAAAGACTTTGATTTATGTGAGTTGATGAAAGAGTGACTATTTGATAACTTGAAGAGAAAAGAAGAGACATGATATAACTTCATGTTTGGGTCTCTGTTAGTCTTTCTTGCATTTTATTTTCTAAATGAATTTCCCAGTTTCAAAGGAAATATTTGGAAACAAATTTTTTTGATTGCCACATAGATTAGGAACCACATGAGAGGCTTCAATGACACTCATGCTTGCACCACCACATATTGGGGCTTCTTCAAGAATTTACAAGAAGTAATGCAAGAGAGGGAAATAATTCAGTTTGGTAATGAAATATAAGGATGATATAACTTTTCTTGTGGACAAAGACCACTGTTATATTGAAGCTATGGAACCTAGGACATCATGGATTTCCAAATTTCCTTATGAGGTTTTTTCTAATGAAGTTAAAGCATATGTGGAAATTCTACTAAGCAAACCCAAGGATCCTAAAGTAGATAGGCTTGGTACTTACAAGGAAATAAAGGATAAAATCATCAAGAAGAAAGTGGAAGAAACTAGTGAGAAGAGAGTGGATAAGATGTTTAAAAGGATAGGAATCCTTAGTACTCAAAGATGAAACCACAAACTTCTATCCAAGCTCTTGAGAACATTCCCTTAGATCTTGAGGAACTATTGTGAAGAATGTTCCTATAAGATCAAGAAGATTAAAATATTCTTCTACTACTACAAAGACGCCAGAGAATGGAATCAATCACAATTGGGGTGATTGGTTCTTCTACATAGATGCCATAATAGTTAGGATGTATGGGTCCCTAGTTGCACCTCATGTGCTATCCAAAAGTGTAATAGACTAAATTGCCTTTTTGGAGGTAATGTGGCAATTAAATGATCCTGGAAAGAATCATTTTAGAAATAATAAGAAGCATGCCCTCCTCCCTCTACAATATTATTTTCAAAAATTTCACAATTGTAATGATGGAAAGAGTACTCCCTAACATGACCTTGATTTAGTGTTGTAATATGTCTAACATATTCACATTAGGTCTTGGTCCCTTGTGAACTAAATGGACTTAATTTTTCTGTATTTAGAGTGTTGAAAAGTGTTGTAACACACTTTCACACTTTTCTAGGGTTTTATTAAATAATTGGGCTTCTTTATGCTTTAATTGGCCTTATTTTGCATCCACAAGCCTTAATTAATGCATCTTTTTGAGGATAATCCTGACATAAATCACCATCCAATCATAATTCAAGTGTTTTTAGGTTGTGTGGCCTAGATTTGGTGGTTTGGTACTCATATGCCACCTTGGGAGTATGGGCCCCACCTAGGGTTTTGGGTCTCGATCCTAATTTCACGCCTTTCTAAGCATTTTTGAAATTGGTCCCATAATTTATGCCTAATGGGACTCATACGCACCTTGGGCGTATGAGTCCTATGTGGCTCAAAATTAAAATTAATTAAAATTATTGGCGGGATTTTATCCTTCTAGATCTATTTTCAGCTTGTAGTGTTGTAATTTCGATAATTTTTGCATAATTAAGTATAAATGCAAGTTTATTTCACTCATTTTCAGCCCCCAAGCATTCAAGTATTCATGCATATAGCAAGTTTGAGTTCATAAGAGCATTCAAGTGTTTACAAGAGAATTCAAGAGCATTCGGGGGTAGATTATCAAGTGTTTTAGAGCATTATTCAAGTATCAAGCATCATGTCAAAGTCATCATGTATCATGTTTATTTTTGAGCTAACAATTGTGATGTAGGGTTTTATGATTCAAGCTAGCATTCAATTCAAGATCTATCTCATTCAAGCAAGACTCAAGATATACATCCATTAGAGCCACTTCAAACATGTTTGTAGCACTTTATTGCTAGGGTTTGGTGAGTTACAACATCATATTTTTTTCATTCATCATTCTCCATTCCCATTTCATTTCATTTCAAGGTTTAATTACCAAAATAGGATTTGACCAAGGAAAACCCCTTTCCACTAACAATTTTTTTTTTCCCTCTCTTTGGTGTGTGATTTGTAGGTATAGGTTGAAGACACATTGAAGAGAAATTTTGGAAAAAGTTTCCAAAGTGTTCAAAGTTGTCAAAGTTGTCACCTTGCATTGGAGATACTTAGAAGACTTCTATAGGCTGCAAATTAGGGTTTCAGATCCGAAAATAAATTGGGAAGGATAGGGAAGACATTAAAGAGTAGATTCAGACTTTGAAGCTTCAGAAAACCCTAACTAAATTGATACACCTACTATGGTGTATGAGTCCCAGTTTAGGTCATTTTCTAGGTTTTTGTGGTTTCAGACACCCATTTGCTAGATTTTAGATTCTGCATAGAAACCCAGATCTAGGACTAAATCACCTAGACTGGCATATGAGTCCCATCAGGCTTTAAAATCAAAATTTTCAGCATTTCAAAGCTTCATCCAGTCATCTTCATATTTCCAGGTGCACACATTTCATCTCATAGCTTTTTGTTATGATTTTCATGCATTTTTAGGTCATTTAGTTAAAGATTACATTGCATTAGGTTTAAGCATTCTGATTTGTATTGCACTAGTCTTTCCAAGCCCTAGCTTGGTGGTGAAACCATCCTTAGTTTACAATAAAACCTTAGGACAACCCTATTGCAAAATCTGTTTCTCCTTTGCATACCTTAGATTGAGATCTCTAGGGTTTCCGTGTAATTGGAAAGTGGGTTTTTCTCTATGTCCTAAACCATACAAAAGTAGAATCTCCCACTTTCCATTATTTCATTTTGGTGAACCTACATTTAGAACATCATAATATTGAGATGGAGTGCATCATCAACCTAGATCTTGCTTGCATTAACATTGCATTAGGGTTTACATTAGTTAATTGGAATTCTAGGGTTTCTAATTTTGCATTAGTGAAAGTGCATATAGCTTAAATTTTTTGCATCTCAAATCATTGAAAATCATCCTAAATTTTCATTTTCACTTAGGTTAAAGATCATACAACATAACAATCATAAAAAAAAATTGACATTTTTTGAAAATTTTGAAAAAAACCTCCACTAGGACTCATATTCCCCTCTGGGCAATTTAGTCCTAGTGCTGATTTTGAACTGCATTTTCCAGAATTTAAAACTCTATTTTTGTGCTCCTGTTTGCTGTGGATAACTTTTTGTTTCAATTTACATATTTTCTATTATATTTGTTTCATTGCACTTAGCTTATATTGCATTTGAATTTATCTTATATTTAGCATCCCTTGCATGAGTATTTGGTGTCCTATTGCTAATACTATAGTGAGATGAAGTTCGAGACTCATGTCATCCCGCGATAGCACAATCATCGTGGATCTTGGGTTGTCTAGCTCTTTCACTGCTAGTATTGACACTAGTACACTAGGTATGGACCATACCCTTTACATCTCTTTGCCTTCAAGTAGTGTGATGCATGCTGAAACAAGGGTTGATAGTGTTCCACAAGAAAACATAATTCAAATTCATGTAGATTTAGCAAATGTACAACATCGATTGCAAAACGAAATTTTTTTGACCACTACTATCCCTACCATAGATAATCTTCATCACATGCTTGAAAGTGAAGATGGAATTGACCTTGTGAGAAACATACTTCAAATCTTTGGAAAACACTTTCCCTCAAACACTAGTTGACCTTTACCTACCAAAAATATCACATTCCAAGGAGGAATTCAAATTCCTCCTCCCACAGCAATTGCCTCTATTCCTATCTATACCAACCCTCAAGTCACAACAACAATGCAACCAACTAGTAATGTGATTCCTTCCTTGGGTATTTCCACTAGCATCCCTAGTACCTTTGTGGCATTGCATGTCATACCTCCTACCACCTTACCACCTATAAGTATTCAATTCACTTGCCCCTAGAACACATACACCCCTTCACCTTTTTCACCTCCATCTCATAATACAAGCAATGACCCTCTCATAAATTGAATTTTCCAAACTGTTTCATCCCTTCAAAAACAAGTTTCCACTATCAACCAAAATCAAAATGGGCAACCTATATATTATGTCAAAAGTAGTCCCTTGTCCTTAGAGATATTGTGAACATCGATGCCACAAGGTGTAGAGGCACTGCCTAGATTCAAAAAATATGGAGGAAAGGGAGATCCTTCAAACTATGTTTTTGCTTATACTACCTTATGTAGTGACTTTATCCTTGATGATAAAATCTTGGCTAAGATTTTACCTAGGTCCTTGAAAGATATTGCCTTGGAATGGTTCTCTTTGTTACCCAACAACTCAATTCATTCATTCAATGAACTTGTTGAGGCATTTATAAACCATTTCTAGGTTCATATGAATCCTAAAATGACCTTGGCTAATTTGATAAGATGTAAGAAAAAATAGGAAGAAAAGATTACCAATTTTATCTTGCGTTACCAATCACTTTATTCCCAAATCGATGTCAAGGTTCCTGATCCTCACCTTCAAAATATGTTCATAGAGAATCTACAAAGAAAGATACAAAATAAACTTACCATGATGAAATTCCCATTCTTCATGCACTTATGTACTGCTCTCTGTGATTATCAAAATTTGGTTAGTAGTTAAGATACAAAATCCACTTCTAGCCATACTAAGAAGTTTGAGTTTGCAAATCAAAACAATTCTCAACCTTTTAGAAAATAGAATAAAGGATTCCTCCAATTCAATCCCCCTCAAAAAATAAATCAGAATGATAATAACCAAGTAGTTGCTATTAGAGCCGTGATACCCTTTAGCTATGGGGACCTGAAAAGGAAATTCACTCCCTTACCTGATACCCTTCACAACACAATGACACAACTCTTAGAATAGAATATGATAACCTTGCGTCCTATCAAAATGAGTCCTAATAAACCATTACCAATAAAATATAGACCAAATTCTTATTGTCATTATCACTGACAAAATAGACACGATACAAAATATTGTAAACGTCTTAAACATCTTGTGCAAGACCTCATTGATTCCATTTGTCTTTCTGTTGGAGGTGTTAGTGATCAAGGAAATAAGTCTGTTGCCCCTCCTAACCAAAACTTGCAAATTTTTACTAGCCCTATGCCTAATCATAACATTTCATTTTTCAATGCTAGAGAAACTACAAAGAATGATGTGATGAATGTTGATACAGACGATGACAACAATGATACTGCTCAACATGATCCTATAGACAATGATCCTATGGATGATATGGTAGGAGTGATAGATGTCATTACTCGTAAGGGCTGAACTAAAAAGTCTCTTGAGATTGCTTTCTAATCAAAAGATATACTTAAACATGCACCTGATGGTCCTCTTTACATAGCCGACCAAATCTATGACAAGCCCACTAATGGGATATTGATAGATCTTGCCTGTGGAGAGAACACAATCATTGAAGAATTCTTACTTTTGCATGAACTCTATCAAGATATATATGATAAACTGAAATCATGGATCAAGATGCATAATGGTTTCACTTGACCTATGATGGGATCAATCACCCTTCCTTTACAAATAGGACTGAAAATATTAGATATCTCATTCCATCATCCTGTAGTTGAACCAATTTCATGTGAATCTAGGATATTCATGGCTTCACTGCATGAATGTAGTCCCTTTGGTTGTAGATAAATACTTAAAGTTTCCCTTTGACAATGAAATTTTCACTGTTCATCATAGTGGGTTTAATCCTTCGTCTTCCTATGGAAACTTCTCCTTAGATTTCTTTTGGCTCGAGCCTATAGAACCTATCAAACCACGAGAAGACTTCTTTTTAAAATCCTATCAAAATTTCAAGGCAAATAAAATAGCAGAATTATCCCTCCAAAACATGCCTCAACTTACAACTGAGCCTACCATCATTGACGAGACCATGATTGAACCTAAATAAATTCCAAATAGCTAGGACCAACCTAAGACAAAACCTTCACCTACTTCCTACAAAAGACCAAGAGACAAATAAAAACAATCCCATCATACCTCCTAGAATAAAACAAGTATACAAAGTCAAAGAGAAAGTGGTTGAACAACCTTACATGGTTCCTTTCATTTCTCCCCTTAGGGAAGAAAAGAAACCTATGGTTGATCATCCTGTTCCTACACAAACACAACTAGAAAACTAAACTAAAAGAAATAGAGGTGCTAGAGAGCATAGGCGTAGATGTCGTGCCCTTTCTCATAGGTTAAACAAAGAAAGAAAATTAGGATCCAAACTCGACTGAAGCAATGCATGATGAGTCTACCCCTTTCTCAAAACAAAAAGATCCTATAATGTAACCAAAACAAGAGCTAAACTGTTCTTTAGACATTATAATTTGACCTCCTGTTGTGATTAATTTAGATGATGATGACGAGATTACTAAAATTGATGAGGAGGTGCATAATGAACTAAATACATTGTTTTCCTCTTCCATGAGCTTAAACGTCAATTCTCCTAAGAAGAGTGTTGAACTTGGTAATGACCCTAGTTCAACACTTGCTATTGTCCCTTTGGCTAGTTTCCCACCTTCGACATATAATGAACATGATTGGGATGCAGATGACCTACTTTAGGTTGACTCGCATGTGCCTTAGTAGTCTTTTGTATTATTTCCTTTTTTTTGTCTTTTGTGTGATTCCATGTGCGTAATGTGATCCCTTGTGACATTCTATTTGATGTTATCTCTCTCTCTCTCTCTTTGTGACATTCCTCTATTTGCACCTATGCTCTTCTCTATGTCATAACTCTTTTATCTTTTCTTTATCTCTTTTCTTTGACTTGTATTTTCCTTTTATTATGGAAGCTGTTGAGACATTCATGTCTTTTCCATGTTGACCCAAAAGGCTTTTTCTTTGTTTCCACTCTCTTTTCGTTATTCTTCTAGTTCTATGAGTATTTTGGGAATGATGAGAGTTCTGAGCTCTCTTAAAAAAATTGTAGCAAGAACATACTGACCCCAAATCCATATATCCCTTATGTGTTTGGAGTTTCATTTTGGGGGAAACCCCTCTCTTTTCCTTTCTTTTTGTATGACGTAGCTTTATTTGGAAACATATGACTTGGCATAGGGCTTTCCAAGTTAGCTCTCATGTCTTCTTTATTGTTAGCATTTATCATTTTCTACTTTAAAGTAATTCTCATAGTATGGTGTTTAGCAATTTCTTTAAAGTGGGGGAATGCATTGGCGTTATTCTTTTGCATTCTTCTTTTCATGTTTCATGGTGCAGTCTTCTTATTTCATATGATTCATTTTTTCGCTTTGTGGTGATATTGGGTGTGATGTCCTTCAGGAGCGTGATCTCTCTAATCATATTATATTCCTCTTAGTGGCTTGATGCGATAAACTGCATCCCCAAACTTGTAAATCTTCCATTGTTTGATTGGTCCTCTCTTAGAGACATTAGGCATAATGTTCCCTAAGTTAAGACCTTGTATGAATTAAGAAAGACTCCTTTGAACGTTCCCTATTGTTGTATTTGCAATTTCAGTTATATGGCCACCTTGCATAGCACACTTTGCATTACTGTGGAGCCATCTTGTTTGTTCATGAGTCCCAAGCATACGAATTTTTTCTTTCCTCATGAAGCTCGAAGTTCATTTTTGTGTGGCACCTTATCAAAGTTATCAAGAGGTATAAATTTAGTATGGTTTGACAAGAAGCTCGACTGAGGCATGAATTTTCCTTAGCCACTCGTGTGTTTGTGTGTGTGTGTGAGCACATACTAGTCGTGTGTATGTGTCTCACCTTCTTGGATTACTCACCCAATGGAAAGCCTAGAGTTATATTGGCTCAGAGTGAGCATGTACTTTTTGGACAAACAACCTAGATCTAATCAACATCGTGTTGGAAAAATGGTCGAAGCTTGAACCCCCCTCTTTTGTTTTGTTATTTTTTATTTCTTTCCTTTTTGTCTTTGGAAGTGTATGCTTGTGCCTTTTTATTGCTCTTTATATCATTTCCATGTGTGTTCTTTTGTGCCTATGTTGGTTTGTCATAGGACCTTTGTCTTGGGGGCTTATGTAACCCCCTTGATCATCGTCATCTTATCTTACTAGAATTGGTACATGTGGACCCCTCTTGATGTGCATTGGTCTACTTTAGCGTGAGTTGAAAGCAAGTTCCTCCTCTCACTAAAGTGGGGGCTAGATGTAATGATGGAAAAGTACTCCCTAACATGACCTTGACTTAGTGTTGTAATATGTCTAACATATTCACATTAGGTCTTGGGCCCTTGTGAACTAAATGGACTTAATTGTGCCTTATTTAGAGTCTTGTAAAGTGTTGTAATAAACTTTTACACTTTTCTAGGGTTTTATTAAATAATTAGGCTTCTTTATGCTTTAATTGGCATTATTTTGCATCCACAAGCCTTAATTAATTCATCTTTTTGAGGATAATCCTGACATAAATGAACATCCAATCATAATTCAATTTTTTTTAGGTTGTGTGGCCTATATTTGGTGGTGTGGGAATCATACGCCACCTTGGGCATATGTGTCCCACCTAGGGTTTTGGGTCCCGATCTTGATTTCACACTTTTTTGAGCATTTTTGAAATTGGTCCCATAACTTATGCCTAATGGGACTCATACACCACATTGGGCGTATGAGTCTTGTGCATCCCAAAATTAAAATTAATTCAAATTCTTGGCAGAATTTTATCCTCCTAGATCTGATGTCGGCTTGTAGTGTTGTAATTTTGAGAATTTTTGCATAATTAAGTATAAATACAAGTTTCTTTCACTCATTTTCAACCCCCAAGCATTCAAGTATTCATGCATATTGAAATTTTGAGTTCACAAGAGCATTCAAGAGCATTCAAAGGCATATTTTCAAGTGTTTTAAAGCATTATTCAAGTATCAAGCATCATGTCAAAGTCATCATGCATCATGTTTGTTTTTGAGCTAACAATTGTGATGTAGGGTTTTATGATTCAAGCTAGAATTCAATTCAAGATCTATCCTATTCAAGCAAGAGTCAAGATCTACATCCATTAGAGCCACTTCATACATGTTTGTAACACTTTATTGCTAGGCTTTGGTGAGTTGCAACATCATATTTTTTTTATTCATCATTCTCCATTCCTATTTCATTCCATTTCAAGGTTTAATTACCAAAATGGGGTTTGACGAAGGCAAACCCCTTTCCACTAACAAAACAACATTTTCCCCTCTATTTGGTGTGTGATTTGTAGGCCTAGGTTGAAGACACATTGAAGAGCAATTTTGGAGAAATTTTTCAAAGTGTTCAAAGTTTTCATAGTTGTCACCTTGCATTGGAGATACTTGGAAGACTTCTATAGGATGCAAATTAGGGTTTCAAATCTAGAAATAAATTGGGAAGGATAGAGCAAACATTAAAGAGTAGATTCAGACTTTAAAGCTTCAGAAAACCCTAACTGGACTGATACGCTAGTTTTCGCATATGAGTTCTAGTTTAGGTGATTTTCTAGGTTTTTATAGTTTCAGACACCCATTTGTCAAATTTTAGTTTATGCAGAGAAACCCATATTTGGGACTAAATCTCCCAAACTGGAATATGAGTCCTACTAGGCTTTAAAATCATTGTTTTCAACATTTTGGAGCTTTATCTAGTCATCTTTAGATTTCTAGGTGCACACATTTCATCTTTCAACTTTCTATTATGATTTTCATGCATTTTTAGGTCATTTAATTAAAGATTACATTGCATTAGGTTTAAGCATTTTGATTTGTATTGCACTAGTCTTTCTAAGCCCTAGCTTGGTGGTGAACCCCTCCTTAGTTTACAACTAGACCTTAGGACAACCCTATTGCAAGATATGTTTCTCCTTTGCATACTTATATTGAGATCTCCAGGGTTTCCGTTTAATGAGATAATTGGAAAGTGGGTTTTGCTATATGTCCTAAACCATACAAAAGAAAAATCTCCCATTTTCCATTATTTCAACAATGAACGTATAAATTTTCCTTTTTATTTTCTCTCCTCTCTCTAATAAAACATAGAAAATGGTGAGAACCCTCCTCTGCACCAAGGTCTTATGCTCCCTCTTTATAAGCATGCCCTTTCTCTGAATCCTCATGGTAATACTTTGGAAGCTAGATAGAATATTTAGGATCAAAATGCTAGGAAAAATGTTGAACTCCTTGTGGTGGCTAACCCCATTTAGGTGCCCAACCCTAGGCCCCCACCCCAAATTGTTGAACGTATTAAGAATCACCCTGTTAAAACCTCTTCCTCTGTTGCTAAAAATTCCACTCTCTCTACCCTTGGGGGTAAGAAGAATCGTGCTAAAAATTCCCTCAAGCTCGATCTAGTCAAAGCTACACCTAAAAAAGTGTAAGCATTCTCCGCTTCTCCTAGAACCTCTAAGTCCAAGAAACCAAAAAAAGAATTGAAAAACTAGAATGTGGTTATCACTATACAAGAAGATAAAGAAAGCTTTGAAACAAAGGACTTGGAGAAAAGGAAGTTGAGTCTGGGTAGTGGAGGCTGAAGATCTGCTTGCTTAGCAAAGGTTGCTTCCTAGAAAAAAAGGGTAAATAGAAAGCCATATTTCAAGAGGAAGAGTTGGAGGTTGAAGATTTTGAGGCTCAGGTCGATGAAGATAGTGAGGAAATGGACTTTGAAGAGAAAAATTATGATATGGGAGAGGAAGAAATGGAGGGAAAAAAAGATAATGAGGAGGCAGATGTTGAGATTGAAGAAGAGCCAAGGAATGAAACATTGAAATCTTCATAAACTATGAACAATGCTAAAGATACTAACACTATTGATGATCCTAATACTGACTTTCTTAAAAGCAGGTTGACTTACATGCAGGTCTAGATGGATGATATGGAGAAAGCTATTATTACTTTGATGAGAGTAACTAATGGTCTCATGTGTAGGGCTATGGTTGGTGCTGTCTTGGGCCAAAACAAGATTAGAAGAAAGCTTAAGAAGATGGGAAAGACTGATGAAATGAAGGTACAAGCCAAAGATGAGGGACCTTACTAGAAGGAGTGTGTCTCCCAAATTGGAGAGTACTAGGACTTGATTGCTAAAGCCAAGTATTGGCTCTTTCTTTCTCCTAGTTATGGATGCTTTGAATTTTATGTCACTCTATTTTACTATATTGGAATACTATTTTAATATAGCTTTGTTATTGTTGAGAACTTGTTAGACTCTGGTGGGCCTTATTAATGGTCTTCATAGTATTAGTTGATTTAGTAGTAGTACTTTATTTTTTATTAAGTATATTTTGTTGGAAAAATAAAGAATATTGACTATCTCTATAGTTTTGTGTTGTCATTGATGTCACCATGTTGTGACTGCAAGGTTAAGGCAATGCTTGATCCAGTATTTGAACTGGTATCCGAGCTACTCTCCAGTATTCTTGTCCACATTTTCAAGTAGTTGGTTGTTGGCCCTTGTAGTTTTGGGAAATGGTTTGTAGGCATCAGGAGCACGTACTCTCAAGATCTCACATATCCAGTGCTCGTACAAAATGTATTTTCTTTTTGAATTGAAGTCTATTCTTGGATGATTTCTTGGGGTAAATATGATGTGGTGAATTAGTTTTTGCTATGCGGATATATGTGCGACCTACTTTACGTCCTTTCTGACCTAATTGATGCTTGTAGGAAAGATTAGGTATATAAATGAATATGTTGGACAATTTTAGAGCGAAGAAGTGAGAAAGAGACAGAAAAATAGAAGTATGCATATGCGAAGTTAACATAGCAATTGGTAGTGAGTGAAAAGGATGAAGTGTGTTGAATCAGTCTATTGAGCATCACTAGAACTACATCAACACTTGTTAGGTGCACTATTCTCAATTCATTTTGGCTGCAAAGCCCATTTTTGTTTTGTAAATCCTTTTGTAGGAAATGAGCCTCTCTTGTAAGTAGTGAGCTTTTGTACTCAGATAATGAGTCCTTTCAGGGCAGTGAGCCCTTGGCAATGAGCCTTTTATTTTTAGTTTAAAACTATGTTATACTTTGAGTTGATCCTCACCGCGGTGTTTCCCTTCTTGGGTTTTCCATGTAAAATCTGGTGTTTGTTGTGTTGAATTACTTTCTATTATCTTTGCTTCAATGCTCATCCTTAATGCCAGATAACATGATTATGGAATAGATGTGTTGAAGTTTTTGAATTTGAATTCTGTGACACCTAATTCACCCCCCTCTCAGTTGTCCTACATCTTTTAACAATTGGTATCAGAGTGTTGGTTCCTTGGTGTAGAGCTTAACTGCTTAAGGAGGATCCTAATGGCTGATCAGATGGATGATAAAGAAGAAATCCAGACTGCACTTAAGGATCTTGACAGAGTTGAAACTGAGAACATAGATCTGAAGGAGAATCTAGATGAAGCAAATCAATGTGTCTGGAAGTTGAAAGAACAAATAAAGGTACAGCGAGGCGAGTGAGTAGTTGAGACAAGAGATAAGTGGATTGAAAGTAATAGTAGAAGAAAAGAAGAGAATTGAAGAATTCCTAAATACAGTGGTGCAGAACAAATTTGATGAATGCTCTAAACTTGAATAGGAGGTGGTACACTTGAGAATTGAACTGGAAAAAGTGAAGTTATGTGAAAATAATTTCAAATCAAGTTTTGATAAGATTGGATAATTGATTGCTAGACATAAATCAAATAAAGACAAAGCTGGCTTAGGAAATGATTCAGGTGAAAGTTCTAAGGACAATAAGAGAATTCAGGACAAAGGAAAGTAGAAGAGAAATTCAAGAAATTTTACAAGGAAACCGCTTGTGAGAACCTAATGCACAAAGGTATCCCTCTTTTAATGGTATTTGTTTCTTCTGTAATAAATATGGTCATAAAGCAACAAAATGCAGAAGTAGGAATAATTAGTTTTACAGTCCCTTCACTGGATAGTGCTTTGAATGTAAGAAGGTTGGACATAAGGCTACTAAATGCAGATCTCAAGTGAGAATGGTAAGTCGGGTAATGAGGAATATATTTAATGAAGGCATAATGAATCAATTCTTTAATGGCTATTGTTACACTCGTAAAAAAATTGGACATAAAGTAAATCAATGTAGATTGAGAGGAAATGGAGGTCAGAGTTATCCAAAAAATGTCATCTGTTATAATTGTAATAAACCAAGACATGTTTCAAAAGTCTGTAGAAGCAAGAAAGGAAAGAAGTCCACTCTGGTAGAGAAGAATGATCTGGTAAAGAAGGTTGACAAAGAAGAAATGAAGAGATGAACAAGATATGGAAGAAGAAAGAAGAAGAAAAACCTGAAGCTATTGGTGCATCTATGCCCTCATTTGGTATGGATGAATCCTTCGGGAATTAGATCTAGCATGGCTTTAGGGGGAGCATTATCAAAAAATTACAAAAACCCCCTATAAAAATGGCATGTTAGAGGTTGGCACGAGGATGAGATGCGAAGAATGGAGAATCAAAGGTTGTGAAAAAAGAATCGAAAGAAAAATGTTGTCATGATGGTTTGCAGACCAAATTAGGATTTTCTATGTTGAGAAGAATGTATTTAGCAGCTTTTTGATGTTTGTCACATTTAATGCATTTAGGGAAAACTTGATGGTGTTTAAGTTAAAAATTTGTGAAGCTTCTCGATTAATTATGCATTTAGAGAACTTGGAAGGCACTCTAGAATGTTCTTGAAGCAAGTGTGAAGCAATTCTAAAGGGATTTCGAAGAAATTGACTCAAGTAATTTGGAATTCGTTTCTCTATTTGTAAAAAGGGGAAGAAGGAAAAATGAAGAAATTTTGATTAAAAAATTAAAGAAAGCATAGAGATGGAAAAATAATTGAGTGATGCCATCCCTTTGAAACTGAAAGGAGTTGAATTAGATGAATTTGATCACAGAAAGATTGAAGAAATGAAGCTAGGGCTGAGCAAAAATGAATTGAAGAACATCAAAACCTTAGGTATGGATTTGTGGAGTGAATTTCTGTGGGTTGTCGAAAAAGAGTTTATTTTGAAGGACAAAAGTATTGTATTGGACAAACCCTGCTTGGTCACGAAGGAAGCGATCAAGGCGATTACTGGCTTATGCAGTTTTGGGGATCTTCCTGGAAAGAAAACTATAAAGTACAAAGATGTGCAGGAATTGACTGGCATTAGTAAGGACCCATGAGCTCTATTGATAAATACTCTCAAGGATTTGACTGTAAGGTATGTTGTGTATGACATTTCTTACAAAATCTATTTCAGAAATCATGAAGATTCCACATTGGCCATTGTTGTTTATATCGCACATATGATGGTTAAGGAGAACAAGAATTTTTATTTGTGTAGCTTATTGCTTGAGAATCTTTCTAAAAATGTTTGTATGTTGGTGATTGAGGGTTATCCCTTTCATTTTGGATCCCTGCTAGTGTGCTTAGTGTTTTAATTTTTGTGTTCCCTATCAAGAAAGGATAATGTGGTATGGGAATCTGGGATTCCTATTGGAAAATAGGTCTATAGATATCTGGGAGAGTTTGTGTAAATCTTATTTCACATCCTTGAAAATAAATCTTTGCTCTAGTATATTTGCTTCGAGTCAGTTTAAAGTAGGCTCCTCCTTTGAAAAAAGGGAATTGGAGATTGTCATTGATGAATCCCCTCTGGAATTGAAGAGGAAGAAAGTTATAACTGAAGATATCATTGACATTTTAGAGGAAAAGGAGAAAGGTATGTATCCTTTGATGAAATCCAGTCTATGATTGTTAAGGGGAAGATGGAGAAGATTGTTTAATTATGGAGTGCAACCTCTCCTATTGATAGACTTAAGATTGATGATATTTTGGTAGAATATCTACTTCAGAAAGGTATTGGAATATCAATTGTTTCTGATTCCTTGCTAGAAAATCTAGTTGAGATTGTTGAAGAAAGGATGTTGCTTGAAGGTCCGGAAGGATGCAAGCTTGAAGCTTTGGTAGAAAAGAGGTGTGTTCAAGCTAAATGGAGATTATCTGAATTGATCATGGAAAAAAAGAAATGCATTAAGAAATATCTGATATTTACAAGTATTGTCTCTGGTGGCTTGCTCCAGTAGATAATTTCAGAAGTAAAATTGAAGCAATTGAATCTAAAGTGAGCAATATTGGAAAGAACTTTGACATCTTTGAAGACAAAGAAGGAAAGAAAAGATTGAGAGTTGGTGAACTACAGGTTGAATTGGTTGTTGTAAAAAGACAAAGAGATGATGTAGTGAAAACCTTCTGGTTTCTTAAGGAGATTGTTGAGGTCTAGTTAGAACATCTTTCTAGAATACTTACTAACACAGAAGATGTTGAAAGACAGAGTTCATATTGGTCACTGTCTTTTACTCTGTTGGGTTTATTGGAAAGCATTTGCACAAGAACAAATTTAGCTACATTTAAATGGAAGAAATTGTGTCCAGTTCTTGAGGAAAGGTACAAGAAAGTGTTTCAAGTGAAGAGTGTCATTTTTACTTGAAACTTGAAGTGTTAAATTTCTATCATTTTTGTTGTGGAGAAGGAGAAGGAAAATAAGCTAATTGATTTGATTTTTGAAATTTTTGGATGGTTAAAAGTTTTTAGTGAATTGAATTTTTTTGATGTCACCATGCTAAACCCTTGTTTATATCATTTTTGGCCGCCCTTTGCCATTGATGTCAAAAGGGGAGAGAATCAGAGTATGGGGAGAGTTTGAAGGAGAAGTTTTTACATGTTGCCATCAATGACAAAGGGGGAGATTGTTGGAAAAATGAAGAAGATTGACTATCTCTACAATTTTGTGTTGTCATTGATGTCACCATGTTGTGACTACAAGGTTAAGGTAGTGCTTGATCTGGTATTTTGGTCTAGTATCTGAACCAATATCTAAGCTACACTCTCTGGTATTCTTGTCTGCATTTTCAAGTAGTTAGTTGTTGGCCCTTGCGGTTTTGGGAAATGGTTTGTAGGCATCAAGAGCACATACTCTCAAGATCTCACGTATCTGGTTCTTGTAAAAAATATTTTTTCTTTTTGCATTGAAGTCTATTCTTGGCTGACTTCTTGGGGTAATTATGATGTGGTGAATTAATTTTTGCTATGCGGATATATGTGCAACCTACTTTAGGTCCTTTCTGACCTAATTGATGCTTGAGGGAAAGATCAGTATATAAATGAATATGTTGCATAGTTTTAGAGTGAAGAAGTGAGAAAGAGACGAACAAATAGAAGTATGCATATGCAAAGTTAATAAAGTAGTTGGTAGTGAGCAAAAAGGATGAAGTGTGTTGAATTAGTCTAGTGAGCATCATGAGAACTACATCAACACTTGTTAGGTGCACTATTCTTAGTTCATTTTGGCTACAAAGCCCATTTTTGTTTTGTAAATCCTTTAGTAGGCAATGAGCTTTTGTACTCAAATAGTGAGTCCTTTTAGGGTAGTGAGCCCTTGGCAGTGAGCCTTTTATTTTCAGTTTAAAACTACTTTATACTGTGAATTGATCCTCATTGTGGTTTTTCCCTTCTTGGGTTTTCCACGTAAAATCTAGTGTTTGTTGTGTTGAATTACTTTCTATTATCTTTGTTTCAATGCTCATCCTTAATGATAGATAACATGATTATGGAATGGATATGGGTTGGATTTTTTGAATTTGAATTCTATGACAACTGATTCACCCCCCTCTTAGTTGTCCTACATCTTTAAACATATCTGGATATTGCTATTTTTTGTTGTTGGCTGGTGCTATTTTCCTAGCTTGTTTCCTTTTTTGAGTTTTTAGCTTTATAAACTTGGGATCAAGGCCCTTCCCTGCTAATTTAATCAAAAGCATCAAGGGAGGGCATGGAATTGTTGTATGGAAAATTATTTTCTTACAGGATGAAGGTGGATAAAATAAGGTGTGATCCAGAAAGGTTCATTCATGATTAGAGAACCATTTTCAAGTTGGCACCTTACCCACATGATTTTGATAATGTGGAATCTTTTATTAGAAATTGCTCCACAAAGGAGGTTGCATAGAGGAGGGCCTTATGGGTAAAAATCCATTTTGCAAAAAATAAGAGGAAGTGGCCAGATCCATCATTTGAAGGATCATTTTTTTAGTTCAAAGATCCTATAGTCAGGATGATGAATATGTTGGATAATTCAAATCAACTACTAACAATTTTTCCAACTCCCTCGTCAAGTACTCCTGATCCTTCCACTTCCTAGAGGGAGGTACCTCAAAGTCCTCTGTAGGTCACTTCCTTATAAAAAATTGACCCCTCATCTGAACCTTTGGTTGATTATCCTCTAGGCCTAGATGAGATCTATGATGATACAAGTACGGTGCAAGTGATGCATCCTCTTCCTAGGGTTATAATTGAAAGACCTAATGATGAAAAACTAGTTAGGTTGTGGATGCCATCATAGCTTAGGCCTGTAGTGAATTCATTCAGGATGATCAATTCATCACAACCAAGGAATTCAAATATTTTATCCTAAAAAAAAAGAAGAACTGCAATAGAGGGTATTAGATGGGATCCTCTTAGAGAAAGAGAAGAAATAAATAATTGCAGATTTTTTGGATAATGTGAAGAAGGAAATGAAAGCTATGACCCCTTAGAGGAGTAGATAATTGGTAAAAAATTTATGATGCCTTCTTCTACTAGGATGGGACATGTCATCTACTATAGAATTCGACACTATTAGAAGACAAGGAGGGGAAGATCCAGTTTTGAGCTTAGAGGAGTAGGTTGAGGCCCTTTACTTTAGGTTTGGTTTCAATAAAAGGAATGAGACCTTGGCTATTTGGTCTATTTTCCTAGAGACCAACAAACCCTAAGTGATCAATGATCCCAATTAAATTACAAGAAATATTATAGTTAGAAGAATAAGGGATACAAGTGCCATCCAAGTAGATACCCTCACAGTAAATACAACCTTATTTATAGAAGCAATAGTGAAGAAGCTATAGGGAGACTTGGACAAAGCAAATTTCATAAATATGAGATTGTAGGAGAAATTAAATATGGCTATAGGATTTCTCCCTCTACCACAAAAAATAAGTGAAGCTAAAGGATCACAAGAAAATGAGATCCTAGTTCAAGAGATTAAGAGCTTGAAAAAAGAGATCAAGCAAAGCAAAGAAGAAGCCAAGACAACTAAAGAGGGAGCTGTAAATAATTTTTTTGAATTTGTTGAGAACATTTTGGGCTAGGTAAATAAGGTATGTGGCAACTATAAAACTATAATAGATGCTTATACTAGCCATGCTCAGGCAAGAGTTAGGCTAAAATGCTTTCAGATTACTTGGTCCCCTAGGATTATACTTGTACAAATTATTGCTAAAAATCCCAATTTTGATAGTTGCTTGGTATTTGATGTTCTTAGGAAATTAGATCTCTTAGATGACATTATTGGTCATTATAATAGGTATAGGGACCTTATGAGAAGGGAATTGAGTACCTTTGAAGTTTTTGAGGAGTTTCATATGTCTCCTATTTTGAATGAGGAAGGAGAAATTAGGTCTTACAAGGAATGGAGGTTAGGTTTTTCTGATATCCTCACACCTATGCACAATAAAATAAATAAGAGTGGAGAAATTAATACAAAAAAATTGAATTTATGTATAGATTCAATCTCTAAGTTAGAGTATAGCATGATGGGATTCTCTGATATTGTCCAGATTTGATAGGTGATGACTATAAAGTACACATGGCTAAGGTAAACCAATTTCTTCCACCTTAGATTGGAACATCAGTAGAGCATGATGAAGACAAAGAGAAGGAAGGTGTAGATATTTGAGATGTGTTTCAATTTGACTTCACCAACCATGCATAACTACTACATGGGCATGCCAAGAATGGAATGTAAGAGATGTCCTATCACCTACAATGAGCAATTTTGAATAAATCAAATCCATAAACCAAAGTAAATTCTCTTAAGGATCTCCAACTACTTTTTGATGGTTCTTCCTTTTGTATAAATGTATTTTGTCCTTTTTGAATAGTGTCACCACCTGGGTTTTGTCTTGTGAATTAAGAAATGAATGAAGCTTTTTCTTATTGCTTCCCTCATGTCTATAAAAGGGAATTCTGAGCCTTATTCTAATTATTCTAAGTTCTTATTCCTTGTAGTCTCTATATAGAATCAGGTTTTGTACAGTTAATTCTTCTTGTAGACATTGAAAATATTGATTGGCATCATGCATCGATCCCGACTTACTAACATCGTTTCTTCCTAAATCATCCCTCGGTCTAACATTTAATCAAATTCCCTTATCTGATTAAATTCATCAATATTCGCCTCTTAATTAAATAAATCATTTTTATCTAATTAAGTCACTTTCCTTTGTTAATTAAATCAATCCATCTGATCTAATTATCCCTATTTAATTAAATAATCAATTTATTTGATTAAATCTCTAAAGTCTACCCATTAAATTAAATAAATTAAAACCTTATTTGATTTAATCTAACTCATCCTTTAATTAAATAAATCAAAATCTTTTTAATTAGCCTCTTATCATATTCCTCTCTTATCGATTTAAATAAATCCATAAATCTAAGTCAAATAAGTCACATCATCTAATCTGTTAAACTAATTAAACCCTTGATTAATTTAACCTCATCTCATGTCACATCCTCTAGATAATGCAAGTTGCACATGAAAATATATTTTATTCATTTATTAAATCCCTATTTTCCTCACATGGCATCTTTGGAATATTCTCTCAATTTGAATTCAAAAATTCCAAGTCAACATGTACATCCAACAAGGCATTAAGATCACATGTCCTTTTCCTTGAGCCAAGTGGCATTTATTGCATTTTCCCTTCCCTCTTACATGTCATTTCAACAAATTTGAATTTCAAATATTGACATTTATTGGCACAAACCCCAAATCTCGCACAACCATCATCCATTCATAGCTTGACAAGTGGCACCATATCATTGGATGAAAGTTAGTCTCACATTGCTCAAATTTGGACTTTCATCCATCTTGAAATCCTATAAATGAAGAGCTCCTCTCCTCATTTATCATCCACAATTTGAGTAAAGTTACCATGCTCAAATATCTATCAAGTTTCACACCATTGAGTTCTTAGCTAGGTTCTTTTGCAGATTTGGCTTGGAGTCTTCATCATTCATCATCAAAAGTGGATCAAATCTCTTCATCAAGTCTACATATCGAAGCTTGCAATCATAGGAATTGGGAAAGGGCCAAATTTCCACATCAAATTGGCACCAATTCCCCCATGGGATCAAGAGTTTGCTATTTAAATTAGGATTTCATCTTTGTTTTATCTCTTGTATTGTGTTCTTGCATATTTTCATTCCTAGTTTGAATTGTAAATGGATTCCATGGGGAATCCTTGTTTATACTTGCAATATCTAACTTAGGGTGTTTAATCTCTTTGTTTTGCAGGTACATAGATTTGGGGTTCACACTTCTAAAGTTCAGAAAAGAAATGTTGTAACTTCTTTCTATAATATCAATAAACAACTCAATTTTTCTCATATGAATATAGGTCATACTGTTAGTGTCTCCATATTGTAATGTATCATATTTTGAATCTTATTAAAACCAAATATTTATTGAGATTCTCATTGCCTATTTGTTGTGATGAATGTTTAATTGATTAGCTTATGTTCAAGTAATGGATTAAAATTCTCTCAATTGGATACTTAAAGATGTAGTTATAGTAGGGATTACTAAGAAGATTAACGGTGTTGTCTATTTACTATTTTCTTATTATAAGACAGTAAGATTTAAAACCCTTAAGTTAGTTATTTAGTTTCTATTTAGAAAAAAAATATCCCACTCCTTGACTTTGTGATGGATAAGGCACTGACCAAATTGATTCATAGAACTCAAATCTAAGTAGAATCAAATACAACAATTAAAATTTACCTTTACTATAATTTATAATTTATGTTCAATCTACACTATCAAAAAATATAGAGCTAATAGAGGGTTTTGAGGATGATTTAGCCAATCAAGTTCATCCTCTATAATATTAGTGTGAAGAAAATCACTTGTTATGGCATCATTGTAAGCATTGCTATAATTCAAGTGATGTTATACAAAGGGGAACCCAACTTGATTTTGTAGAACCTAAAGTGCAAAGGAGAAATAGTATAGAATCTATCTCTTGTTTATTGGCCATTGACCTAGGGTTCTTAAGCATAGGATTTATCTAAACCTTAGAGAAACCTAGACAATCAGTCGGAAACACCAAAACATTGTTTTTTCTAGATTTGTAATTATCATCATTGCTTTTTTTGTAATGACTGCAATAATAGTTCTTTTTTTTATATAAATCATATTAAAATTAATCTAATTTTTTTCTAGATTTTTTGGTTAAGTTTGTGCAAGTATGGGTGTTAACTAAATAGTTTAATTTTTGTTGTTTAGTTGTAGTTTTTGATAAAGTTTATTATTTATGTTTAAAATCTATTATTATTATTGAAAATTTTGATTTAGAACATTATAGTGGTATCAAAGAAGTGATGTTTCTAGATTTCATGGTAAAAATTATTGTTGATCCTTTCAAGGGAGAGATAACTTAGGTATTGGAGAAGAGAGAAATATAAGAAATCCTTACAAATCCCTAGTGACACAAAGAAATTTTCAAGAGAATAAAGGAGGATCGATGCTAAAGATAGAAATTTTTTACTCCAATAAAATATAATCAAAATGAATGAGATACGAGATACATTGATTGCTTTAATGGTGAAAATGTTGGAATTTTTTTAAATAAATTGAAGAATGTGTAGTTAAATAAAGAAATACAAGGTGAAGGAAGAACATTAATAAATGGTAGATTTATGGGGTATTCTATTCAAAAACCCTCAAAGCTAGTATTTTTAGGAAAGGAAAGAGATGAAGAAGAAGCTTATGAAGATCTTTATGGCAATGGTCTTCAAATAATTTTTTATAAAATATACAATAAATTTAAAGATTTTAAAATATGTCATTTTTTATCTATTTGGAAATCAAGGATAAGAGGGCTTCAAGAAGAAGAAATCATAATGATCACAAAAATGATGAGAAGAAATATTTTCAACAAAGGATTGAGAAATTGAGGACACCCATGTTTGATGGATGTAATAAATTTCTAGCAAGGGCTTGGCTATAAAACTACATAAATTCTTTACACTCAATCCCATGGTGAAGGAAGATGCTATTTAGTTTGATACTTTAAATTTGGAGGTATTTTCTTATGATTGATGGCATCATGGATTATTTACACAAGTTCATGCTCATGTGCAGACATTTGATGAATTTAGTCAAAGAATTTTGGATCATTTTGAAAGGAAGAATGGAGACAAAATTTTTAGAGAGACTATAGTGATTAAACATGGTAAAATGGAAGAATATGTGGCTACTCTTTAGCATGTTGCATTTTTGATACTTGATATTTTAGAGAAAAAAAATCACATTCCTCTTTTTTGAAGGTTTAGTTGAACCTCTAAAAGAAATTGTGAAAGCTTTTGCACCTGCAACATTGCAAGAAACCATTAAGATGGATTTAAACTTGGAGCCATCTATATAAAAGAATATTTTATCTCATCATTCTAAGGAACCCACCTCATGGAAATAGAAGGGAGGATTTCAAAGGAAATATTTTCATGCACCAACTCATAAAATGTTCACACCCCCAATTGCAACAAATAAAATAAATGAAGAGACAAATAATGATCTCAAGAGACAAAAGTTATGTTTTTATTGTAGAGAGTCATGAACTCCTAGAAATAGATGCCTAGGTAAAAGACAAGTACATTACATTAAAGGAATTCCAAATAAATATTTAGATTAAAAGAATGAACCTGAGTTATTTGAATATTTAGTTGAATACGTAGCTAAAGAGGTAGAGAATGAAGTCATAAAAGAGACACTTACTGCTCTTTTAGGAGCTCCAAAATACCATCTTTTCAAAGTTCATGGAGTGTTATCTAGATAGTGGATGATTCTGTTGATAGATAATGAGGATACCCACAATTTTATTGATGAATGTTCTATAGTGAAGAGAGGATTGGAGATAGAATAATTTTAAGGCATGAATGTTACTATAGTTGATAGATTCACTGTGCCTTGTACTAGGGTGATTAGAAAACTCAATATAAATTTTGGATACCATAAGGTATGTGATGAATTTGTTGGGATTGGACAAACTAATTTGGTCTTGGGTGTGCAATGGTTGCATTCTTTAGGGGATTTTACACATAACTATCAAACTATGGATTTAAGATTTAAATTAGATGGGAAAGATATGGTACTCAAAACAATCTCCAATGGAACTCCATAGGTGGTTATAGAAAAAAGAATGGAGAGAACCTTTTGTATAGACCAAGTAGCATTCACAATAATTTTATTGATTCTTCCAACAAAGTATCCATGAAATAAGTAAGGTACTACTTATCACATTGATATAAAAAATAGATAAGCATATTGTGGTTTTCAATGATGTCTCCATGACTTCCACCAAATAGAGGATTTAAACATGTTATAGAGTTCAAAAAAGGGGAAAAAATTGTTATAATACAACATACCCTCACCCAAGAGGACATAAAGAATAAATTGAGAAGGCTATCAAAAAAATTCTTGAGATGGGCTTCATAAGACCTAGCTCTAGACCATTTGTAGCTTTGTTAGTTATTGTTAAGAATAAGAATGAAACTATGTGGATGTGCATTGATTATAGGGCCTTAAATAAGAAGAGAGTCAAGTATACATGTCCTATTCCAAGGATAGATGAGCTCATAGATGAATAGAATGGAGATATATAGTCCAAATTTGATTTAAGATCAAGATACCATCAAAGCTACATGAGAGATAAAGATGTTGAGAATAATTTTTTGGGTATCACTATGGTCACTTTGAATTTTTGGTTATCCTTTTGGACTCACTTATTCTCCAACCACTTTCCAATCATACATGAATCAATCATTTAGTAAGAACATGAGAAAATTTGTGCTAGTTTTCTTTGATGATATCTTAATATATAGTAGGACTTGGGAGGAGCATTTGAAACATCTAGATAAAATTTTGGGCTTTTTACAACAATGATAGTTTTTTACAAAGTTGTCAAAATGTCAGTTTGTCTTAATAGAGATTCTCTATTTGAAATATGCCCAATTTGTTTTGACAAGTTTAAGGTGGTAATGTGTTTGTGTCGTATACTTGTTCCTTATTTTTAATTACCTTTTGTTTTTGAGTGTGATGCATCTACAGAAGGTATTGGGGTCAAGTAATTACCTAGAAAGGAAACCCAATTGTATTTGAGAGAATAAAATTAAGTAAATTGGAAAAGAGGTTTCTCCATTTATAATAGATAAATATTGGCAATTATGCATGCATTGGAAAAGTTTAGACAACACTTGGTTTGTGGAAGATTTGTTGTGAAAAATGATCATAATAGTTAAATAATTTTTGAACCATAAATATTTGAATGATCACCAAAAAAGTGGGTAAGAAAGTTGCAAGCTTATGAATTTGACATATAATACATGAAAGGTAAGAAAAATGTGGTAGTTGATGCAAATTTCTTAGAGAAGACCTATTCTATGTTCACTTTCCACTATTTCTACTAAATGGAAAGTTTCCATTATTGTTGAGTATGTTAAAAAAAAATTCTTGTTAATATACTTGATGAGGTTGTAAAATATGACAGGTATATTGTGATAGAGGGGTTTTTCTTGTATAAAAATAGAATATTTTTGGTGCTCGAGTCAAAAATCAAGGAAAATATTTTGAAATCCTTTCATGATACTCCACTAGCACGACATCAAGGGTATTAAAAAATATATAGGTAGATCTATGAGAGGTTTGTGTGGAAGGTATTGAAGGGGGATGTCCATAAACATATTAGAGAGTGCACGAATTTCCAATAGAATAGATGAGAATTTTTTCTCTAGTAGGCCTACTTCAACCACTATCAATTTTTAATAAAATATGAGAGCTTATCCATGGACTTCATTACAAGACTCCCCAAGGTACAATGTAGAGATTTTATTTATTTTTTGGTTGATATATTGATAAAGTATGAAAATTTAATTGCTATTGCTTTAGATTTAAAGACACATCAAGTTAAGTAGAAAATATATTCTTCAAGGAGATATTTATATTTCATGGTTTTCTCAAGAACATTGTTAGTGATAGAGATAACAAATTTTTTAGTTCTTTTTGAAAAGAATTGTTTTATTTGAGAAGTACAAAAATTACACCAAGTACTAGTTACCATCCACAAAATGATGGCCAAATGGAGATAGTGAATAAATGGATTGAGGGGTACTTAAGAAACTATGTTTCAAATTAGAAAACTACATGGATCAAGTGTTTGCACTTGGGTAAATATTGCTACAATAATTCACATCACATGTCCATCAATATGTCACCTTTTATATTTTTTTATGGGTGTGATGCACTTTATTTCGCTAATTTATTACTTTTAGATACTAGAGTACTTGCAGCAAGTGAATTAATTAATCAAAGTCAAGAAATATTGAGGGTGCTAAAAGATAATTTTCAACAAGCGAAAAATTGGCAAAAGGCTTATGCAAATAAGAAAAGGACATAGAGAACTCTTGAGGTGGGTGAATTTATTTTCTTGAGATTGTAACCATATATAAAGACTTCTATTAATAAGAGTGGAGCTGAAAAACTCAAACGTTGATACTATGGACCTTTGTTGATACTATGGACCTTATAAGTTTGTGAGGAGGATTGGTGAAGTGGCCTATGAGTTGGAGCTTACATAGAATAACATGATTCATAATTTTTTTCATGTGTATTTCTTATAGAAAGTTCTTGGTCATCATATTTTTCCTTCAGAGGATTTTTCATGCTTAGATGATGAGGCCCATAAGCTAGTTTTCATTCTAGAAGAGGTGATGAATACTAGAGTAAAAAACTTGAGAAGCCAAAACATCATAGAATATCTAATCAAATGAAAAAACTTACCAGTTGAGGACACCACCTAGGAAGGACCCGAGATACTTGAGCATCCCAATTTTCATTGATTTGAGGACAAGAAATCTTGGGGAGGAGGGACTTGTCATGTCCTCTTTCCAAAATAGTAATTTAGGTTGATTTTTGGCCCATTTTATTTTCCCATGGTTTAATACTAAATCATAAGGAAAATAATTTATTTAATATTTAATTTAGTCCTGATATTTGATATTTTATGAGATAATTAAATACTAAATTTAATATAATCAGAAAGTGGGGGTGTTATAAATATCTAGGAGCATTTGAAATTTATTTTGAATTCAAATGAAACATCTCATTTGTCTATTGGCATTCACTATTTTTGGTTGTTAGTTATGGAGTGATCTTGGGATTTTATTTTTAGTTGATTTTCCCTTCCAAAATGGGGTGTGGGATTTTGGAAGCCCAAGTTTGGCTTGTAGCATATAAAACTTATAAAAAAATCTATTTGGATTATTAATGTTATGTCAATTCATCTTTAGTAGCTCTTTGTGTTCAAGTTTGTTTGGTTTTTGGAATTAGAGGATGAAAATTCTTTGGTTCTTGAGGGAATTATCATGTAGGGACTGCATTAGAGCTTCAAAGATTCACATTATATTTTGGTTATTCACTGTGTGCATTTTTGTTGCAATTTGCAAGTGAATGAGTGTGTAGTATGGTTGCAGTTTGATTTATAATTTTTGGTTGGAGTGTAGTGCCCCTAGTTTGTTCTTTGTTTTGGATAGTTACTTGGATTTATAGCTGGAAATTATGATGATATTGGGATATTATGACACTTTTGATGCTATGTTATGATGACACTTTTATATATGATGTTATGATGATATCATGCTTATATTATCGTTAGCAAATTAGTTTAATTATTTATGTGAGCATATGAAGATTATCTGTTTATTGGATGTATAGTCTATCATGATTTGATATCAGTTATTATGTGTCGATGTATTGGTGAAGGGTAACAGTGTCACATCACTCGCTTGCGAGTGCCCTGCGACTCTGTGATTTTCCCTTCATGGTGTGATTGAATGTTTACCTATGCACATGTTCAACCATGTGATTTGCTGTAGGCTATAGGTATGAGGCATCGACTCCACCTGGATTGCTAGCTTTGAGTGTGCCTAAATCCCAATGGAGGTTATTGATTTAGAGGTAGCATTGGGTCCCCCACATATAGCCACCATCCTCATCGAGGATGAGTGTCTTGTACACGCCCTATTCGGAATGGACCCTCTTTTTATTTTGCCTTGTTGGGTCATTTTTGTCACCACCTCATTTTGTGTGCCTCTATTTTGGTGTCCTAATTGGTCAACATGCCTCCAAATTCCTATCTTAAGTTGACCATGTTTCATCCCCTCCAATTTTGCTAAGTCCTGGTTCCTTGCGGAGTTTCCTTGGCAGTTTATCGCGGCCTCGGGGCTGGCGGGCCCATCTGCCAGGTTTCCCTTGATGGGTTTCCATCATGTGTTCACTATCCTAAATGGCCATAGAACTTCATCCACCCACACCCTGGGACCTAGCTTCCTGATTTGCGTCCCTTACGAATTGCATTGAAAATGTACTACCTTTGTCCCCATTGGGCCTGATCTTCTAGACTTCTCCGCCCAAGGTTCCACATTGAATTTTCCATTTCTGACGGCTAACCTATGATGGCATCCCGCCCTCCAGACCTCGAACCCCCTTTTTTTGCTAGTTTCCAAAATTGCAACTTTCTAACGACCATCAGGTTGCGTCTATTTGGCACCTAGGTCCCGACCTTCCCACCACCATCTATGAATTTAAACTCACCAACCATCTCGTCCTCCATACGAGCATTAATGGGTGCATTAAATGCTAATTAGGGGTATAAATATCTAGTTCAACTTTTCATTTTCATATGTTAGGTTAGCCATAAGAAGTCATAACAAGTCCAGAAGAGTCCAGTGCCTTCATTGCTCACCACCTTTGTGCCTGCTGCCCTCGTTTGTCAATCCTTCGCGGAGTTCACAACTTCTCTCTTCGGGATTTTGAGGTAAGTTCACTGTCCACACCTTTACATGGGGTTATTTTTTGATTTTATGCTTAAATGATAAATGAACATGGGCTAAAGTACTTCAATTTGGTAAAATAAGACAACACCTAAAAAACCCATGTGATGGAATTGCAAGAAAACCTCTAAGGCATCCTCTAAGACAAATCTAAAACTTTACCTTGTCGGTGTTGTTCTTCACATAGGGCGTTCATTCCTTCTAGGCCAGGCCTTCTCCTTGCATCTGAAAAACTTAGAAAACAAAATCAAATGACCAAACGGTAGGATGCCCTCTTGGGCCCATGACCTCAGACCTCCTTCGGTGGATCATCGTCGAGCTTAAACTAAAACTTGGCCTCCTTCTATGTTTTCCAGGCCCGCTCCCTTGGATTCCATACTGGGATTTTCTTTTCAAATGATGTGATGACCCTGTCCATAGGGCTTTCCCCGAGCCCTGTTTGAGTTCCGTCCGCAGACTTCCTTAGCAGTTTTTCCATTACCAAATAGCCATCAAGCAGTGTCCTCCCATCTCCGAGGCCCCAAAACTCAATTGGGCATAATGATTGATAAATGATAAACTCAAGTTCCTTCGCCTACCCTGGGCCTGTGTCGTCAAACTTCTGCCCACAAAATTTCATTCCATCTCAGCCATCCTAAAGAGGAAAATTGAGCCTGCCTTTCTATCCTCTAGAACCCACCATCCTAATCACCCAGGACTTAACAAAGAAATCTAATAGCCAAACTCAATGGCGAGTCCGGTTCATTGGGTCGCTCTTGTCAGACTTTCGCTCAACACCCACTATTTCAAACAACAATTCATTGACGACTTCCCGACCCTTGAGGTTGCACTTAAAAGCTAAGAAGAAACATTAGCTGCCCTTTAGCCTCCCGGGTCTTGGATCTCAAGACTCTGACCTCGGAAGGACTTTTCACTTTGGTTGTTCGAAATGGCAGAGCCCTAACAACTTTCCTTCCGTGCACCTCTGGACAGCGAATCAAGATCAAATGACCCTTAAATTGAAAACTAGTCTCGACCCACATGCCTAAATTTGGCCCTCTGATGCATGAGCATTTCAAACCATCAAAATCTAGGTCTGGGAGAAGCCACCCAAATTTCCCTATCTTGTTCACCATTTAGATGGCATTCCTACTAGGGAAGTCCAACGCCCTGGGCCCGAGTTGTCCAAAATCCCTCCAATAAATTGCTAATGGAATCTTGAAGTAAAAGTTTGATTTTATGAATGATGTATTGTCTTATTAGACTTTGTCCGTGGTATTTTGACTAATGTCCATGTTTTCATGATTGGTTATTCTCATCTTGCCTTTGTTTGCACGATATATGTAACTAGGTGCAGGACCCTCGGGGGAGGCTACAAAGAAAGGTAAAGGGAAGAAGTCAGGAAAAGTTACTTGTGGGAAAGAGGACAAAGACCAGATGAAGTACTAGTTCTAGGGAGAGCCTTTGCACTCAAAAATCATTACGGACTAGAAGGAAGTTACAAATACCAATATCGACCACATTGATATTGAGGAATTCAAACGAAGGGTCAGGATCCACCCTAAGACTGACAACGCAAGACTGATAAGAAGTAGTGGAATTGATAAGGTTGTGGGCTTTTCACCATTCCTTGTTGCTCCTAAGTTGGTCATGGCTTGCAGGCAGTCATATCAGCCCGAAACACGAACCATAGTTGACAAAGATGGAAACATTCTTGCTGATATGTTAGGTGAAGCAATAACAAATACTTTCCACATCCCTACCTTTGAAACAATGGAGCTTCCAACCATTGTGGAATGTAAAGAAATGTGGGATGAGGACTTGGGTGGTTGTAAGAAACTTATAAACTAGTATTGGCTCAAGGAGAAGAGGGGAAACACCGCAAAGGTTCCCCAAGAGCTCTTCCACAATGACTTTCATGAGGACTACCATGACCTAGTCACCATGCTAAGTAGGGTAATGGGCCTCCCCAATGCAGCATAATTTCAAGAGTGGATGGTCTACTTCATAGAGTAGATTCTCCACAGGTAGGAGGATGTTACTACAAAGGCCTCATTCTACTGGGGGGCATAATAAGCAACTGCTTCCACGAGTAGTTTATGAATGTAAAGAAGACCTCTAGATTCTACATGACCTGCTATCTTGTTTACTCATTGACCAAGTAGAGGCAGTACGCTGGGTTGTTTAGGGCACCCGATGAAGAGTTGGGTCGAGCATTGAAGGTCTATGATTGATACCCCTAGCTCCACTTCAGAAACTTTAAGAATGAGTATTGCAGAGTGAATGGTGCCTTCGTGGTTCACATTATCAGATTACTTGGGGGAGACTTTGAAAGGAGGGTATCTCACAGTGTTCAAGCATTCTTGAAACAATATGCTTTCTTGTTCATCCAATACCCCAAGTTCACCTACATTCGGGGCCAAGGTTACATAGAGAGGCTAAATAAGCTGCTCCGATACCCCAACGATCGGATTATACTGTTAGAGCTCTTCTGACAACTGCAACATTTGCATTCGATCCTCAGTGGCAGGCATTTGGTAGGGATCCCTTAACCCTTAACTTTCGACCAGGATATGTACAAATTGCAAACCTCCCAGTGTGTTGGGAACTCTTAGAAGGAACTAGCAGAATATCATTTTCGCCTACACACTGCCCACCTATGAATGGACCCATATGGGAATGAAAGGAAGGCACTTGGACCAAGGTACACCCATTTGCATCATGTAGAAGATTTCTAGGAAAATTTCCAAGATGATAAGGAGGTGTGCGCAAGGCATTATATGCGTATGACTACATACTTTGTAAGAAGGGTGAATTTGTTTCCCATACTTGACCAGGTTGAAGAAGATGAAATTTCCATAATGGACCCTAGGAACAGTGCAATCATCAACTTTCCAATTCTGGTGATAGATTGGGATGAGCAAGAGGTCGATGACGTCAACATTCTAACCAAGCCTGTCGAGGCTTGCACCAAGGAATGGGTCAATGGGTGAGTAGCCCAATTAAAGCAACAAGGGGTTGTCCTAACCTATGAAGGGCTCAAGAGTGAACCTAATGCCACAGATGATGTTGCTGCTACAACCTCAACAAGATAAACATCCAAGTCTCCTCTACTCACGAGATCAAGGAAAAGGAAAGAAATAGAGGAGCAACAACTCGACTCGAAGGTGTACTCAAGGAAAGATTTAGAAGGTTCACACTCAAAGAAACATAAAAGGATGGGAAGCATCATGGGATTGCCTGCGATTCAGGAAGACCCCCTTCGTAAGGGTGAAGAAAGGGAGATAGATTAGCCAAAATCTCCATCTACAGCCCCTAATTCTGCTCCCTTCCATCCATTTCCTAGGCCATGATTGCCACATCCCCACCTGCGGTGGACATCTCGTTTCACCTCGCCTCTCCTCTGCCTATTGGGTAGGTTGTGATGATCAACTCCTCCTCTACCGCAACTTCCCCACTTTCCTTTGCCTCCATGTCTCCCACCACATTCCTTCCACTGGCTACATCAACAATACCAATGCCAGTGCCCATGCCGCCAGAGGCATTCTCACGACACATGCAGAATGTCCACTTTGAGATTTCCCAAATATTTTTGGATCCTAGCATCCAAGCTGCCTTAGTGCAAGTACTCACCAGTGCTCTGCCATTAAAACCTCCAATGGGACCATTGGAAATGGAAGCCACAATGCAAATATCCAAAGAGTTAGAATGGCAAGAAAGGGAAACTTTGAAGGCATTGGAGGAGGAAGCGGACGAGTACCATGAACACTTGGAATATGAGCACTGGAAAATTGACAGGGTCATTTATGAGGAAAAAACAAGATCTTCCGAAAGCAATAACGAAAGAGATCACGGTATTGATATTATACAAACATTTGATGGTGATTTCAAGGAAGAGCTAGCTAGGAAACTAAGGGATTTTGGGGAAGAAGTTGAAAGGTCACCTCCTCAAGAGGAGGGGTAGGAGGGTGATAAAATAGAAGAGAATGTGAAACTTCCTACAAGGGAACAACCAGAAGATGTGTCACCTCCTCGTAGGGAGGAGGAGAATATAGAAGAGGATAGATTTGAAGGTGAAGGTTAAGATGAGAAAATCCTTGAAACTAAACTGCCCAAGGAGAATGGACATGAGAAAGAGCTGGGTAGCAAAAGAGAAGAGGAGGATGAGAGGGAAGAAAGTCCCAAAGAGTGCCTACCCACCAAATCCCCAATTATACGCATAACATTCATCTAGGATTCCGATGAAGATGAAGAGGATGCGAAGGTAGAGAAAGAAGCTCCTAAGGAAAAGGAGATTGAAATTAGAAAGGATGAAGAAGAGGCACCTGGGGAAAAGGCTCAAATGCCCGAATGACTAGAGAAACAACTTAAGGAGAAGGCTCCCACCCTAAGCAATCCAAGAATGAGATTATAAGCTATCTTAGGTAGGGCACATATCACTACGAAATGGGAGAAAAGGCCCAAAGTTAGATCCAAAGTAACAATGGATGTTTCTAGATCTAGGACTGTCTAGGTGGAAACACTGGTAGTGGGAATGAAAGGAATAAGCTATAATGTCTCTACCATTGATTTGGGAACAACTACTAGGGAGAAAAAGGTAGATCACCTCCAGGAATCTGTTCCCACAATAGTACACCTGATACAACAAGACAAAGTTTCAAAGGATGAACTAAAGGAACAAGTGGTTGACTTGACGACGTACATCCAACAATGGTCCTCAATGGAAGAAGTGCCTACCACATCCACGGCTCCACTTCAACTGATGTCCAAGGAGAAAATTGATAAGCTAGAAAAGAGAAAGAGTTTGGATAGAACTATAGAAAGCTAGTTCTAATAGGTTCTATACATTGGAAACATGGGCATTAGCTGGGCTGTCCAAACAACAAAAAAGTTCTTAGACTTACAACAGTATCTTGAGAGTACTAGGAAATTATGCATTGATTTTCCTGCGAGATATGAGTCCACCTACCCAAAGATTGAGGCTATGCTCGAACTGCCAAGTGCAACATGGGAAAAGGAGCTTGCATTCAAGGAGGACGATCATTGGCTCATGGATGTATGGAGGCAAGACTTCAAGAATAGGAAAGAAAGGTTGGAGTAGTTGCTTGACAAAGTGGATCCGGACATTGAATGGGTCAAGGAAGTTAGAGCAGATTGCACCCGATATTTGAGGCTGATGATAGGATATGACATGCTTGTAGTACAAATAGATCCAGAGAAAATAAAGCCTCACTTTTAGAAAATGATGGAGGACGAGATGTCAGCGGAGATAACCACAGATTTCATGAGTTTTGCCGCTGGTGCCTTCACCCAGTCAGAACTGTTAAGGGACCACACTGCCAAGTATGACGGAGACTGGGAAAGGATTGCAGACAACTCCAAGGAGTGGAGTTATCAATTGCTATGATTCAAGATTTTGAAGGTTGACAAGCTCCAACCGGTAATTCTAAAATTCATGGAATATGCAGCTTTAAAGAAGCAAGAAGGAAACCCTATTATTAATGAAGAATTCCTGACAGAGTAGCTACAACAAAAGAGAAATCAACAAAAGACAAAAATGCTACAGTGCTATCACTAGAGGGAAAAATAGGGATAAGGACAAAGTTGTATTTTAAATTGTAATATATTGTGGGATAGGTAGAACCCTAAGTTGTAGTAAATCTTGGCCACACAATGAGATTAAATCTTGGCCATTCGTTCTACTTTTGGGACACTATAAATAGGGGGTCTCCTCTCATTTTCAAGAGAGAGTTGAGTTGTTGTAATGACATGCTGCATAAATTTCTAATGAAAATACATTGACTTGGTGCATTTTCTGAGTTTCCATACATGTTTCATGATTCAATCTCCCATAGTTAGATGCTCTAGTTAAATTTACATTGTTGTTTTAATTGGTTTTAGATTGCTTAGATAGGTTTAGTGATGTTGTTACGTGATTATAGAAATTTATGCTATGTTGATGCCTTCCAGTCCATATTTTTTGTTGTTTGCTACTAGTAAATGGTCTTGTAAAGTTAGTCTGGGCTGAAATCTAAAGTTGCTTTAAATTTTTACCTTTATTCATGCATGTATGTGGTGGATGAATAGTGAAATATCTGCAAACCTTAGAAGATAGCACGAATTTCATGACACTGTGATTATTTATGGTTAAGTGGAACCTTGTTTAAAGGAAGTTGTCCATAGCAGGAACTCCATGATTAATGTTCATAGTTAGTTTCAGATCCAGGAAACCCTTCTTCCCCCTGCTCTTTTTCCCCATTTTTTTAGAAGTAACCTAAGCTAAGGTTCATTACACATTGTAAAGTCAAAACTTAAGGAAAACACTGGAGTTTCAGATTATTGTTTGAACCTACAACAAAGTGCACCTTAACTTCCATCTCAAAAACTTCAAACTTTAAGATCCACTTCACATCCAACTACGTAAGTTTTCCCTGTGATTACCAGCAAAATCACATCAAATATCAACTGAGGAATTCCATGCAAGTCATGACCTGACACTCGAGAGACCTTGGGGTGATTTTGAACAACTTGCTGTTGGAAGTCTCCTTTCAAGAGAGGTAGTGCATTCATGTGCTGCCTATGTTGAGAAAGTGTGCAAAAACACCCATCAACATGTTTGATGTCATATTCCGTCTGTAAGGTCAATTCGTGTAGGTTTGTCTTCATTGTTGTCGTTTTGCTTTCGTTTCATTTTCAGTTGGTATTGCTTGTTTGGCTATATATTCATTGAGTTATGCTCGTGATTTGTGCTTTGTTCGATTATTTCATGAAATTAAGATTGTCAAAATTAAAGGCCTTGACTAATTAAGATAAAATCCTTTAATAAATCAATAAAATAAAATAAAATAGAATATTATGAAAGTATTTATTTAATTTTTAATAAATTGAAATCTATTGTTTAAATGAAATATTTAACAAATAGATTAAACTATGTGGTTATACAAATAAACTATATGCTTGATTAAAATTAATAAACCTTTGTGTAAATATTAAGTGGGAGGAAAATAAAAGAAAATAAATTAATTAGTTTTAGGAGTGGAATACAGTTATGGGAAAATAATAAATAAAAAGGTAGTGGAGTTAACAAAAGAGGGTAAATTATTAAGATAGTGGAAGTTAACTGAAGAGGGACTTTTGATTATTTTCCATGAAACTAATTGCATTCGGTTGTGCGAAGGTTTCTAGTTCTTGAAGTTGTTTTCTCTATTTTTTGGAAAAACTCTTCTTGGGGGTTGGTAGCTCGAAATTGGGATTGTGCAGTGTTGTGGAGTCTTTGAAGGAGTAGAAGCTGAAATTTGGAGGAGCTTTGCATTAAGTCTTCAGCTCCATCAAGCATATACACTAGGTTCCTATATTACTCCATTTTTATGTTGAATTGGAAACGAATAATGTTAGATTGTGTTGTTGAATAAAATAAGTGATTGAATTCAAGTTGAGCTTATTCCATAAGCTTTATGTTGTTTATTACTTTGTAATTGCCCAAGTTTGTTTGTCATACTTGTTATCTTAGTCATGCTTTAGACGTGGTTATTGTACCTGCGGCTGTAAGCATTTAGAATGGAAATTGTTGGTAGCTACAATCTCTTTCTTCCTAAGTAGGTGATATCTTTATATTCAAACCTATCTTAGTCAACTTAGGCCGTCACCCAAATTTTCTAGCTATTAGGGTTTATCTTGCAAACTGATAAAGATGGTGAAGCGTTGTATCTCTCTTCATGATTGAAATTTTTTGTAACTGACAAAGGTTGTTAGTCGGTCCTTTATAGAGTTTTGTTCAGAAATGGAGCTGTAGAAATAAATTGAGAAAATTATTTGGCTTTGGCATTTGAAGTTATGTCATTGTATTAAATTCTTCAATTTTTATAAGGCTCGATTCAGATAAATTGATTCTATTAGTCTCTATACGAAGAAGGTTATCATTCGTTTAATCTCCAATCTAGATAATCTCAAAACTATAGAATACTGCCATCTCTGGTGTTAGTTGCCGGTCTTATCTTAAAGCATTAGGTTTTGATTAAACTTGATGATTTCATTGCTTTATGTGTTGAAACAAATAGCTAATTAGATTCAATCGATGAATTCCTATTGCTATCTCCTTATCCTATGTTTTGTTCCATTTAAAGAATGTGATGCATAGAAATTGACACCTTCCTTGCTTTATTTGGTATATCATGATTGAAATTGAATGATAGCCACCTTTGTATGCATCAATCGCCCCTTGGAACGCCTCAACCATGCGTTGGTATTCACTATACATAGATTTACCCGCGTATGCAGTATGGAACCATGTGTTAAAACAATGTGAATCTCCTATAGTTATTGCATGGAAGTTAGCTTCAGTTCACTAGACCTTTATTCAAATGGTAATTGACCTTTGTATGAGATTTTCATGTCGGCCTTCATTGGGTAGTCTTTCAATACGTATATGTATGTTTCTATGTATGTATATGGTATGATGTAATATTAGATATCGATATAAGTATCATTGGGTTCTGTATTTCTATTAAACTTGTCAACAATGCTCTGTATTAAATATTAATCATATATTTTCATATATACAAATACATATATATAGGTATATGTGTGTGTGTGTGTGTATTTATATATGTATGTATGTATATGGGAATACATGGATGTATTGTGATCCACTATTCAAGTATATTTTTGCTTTCTATATATATTTTTATTTAAATATGTAAATCAAGAAAAAATCGTGAAAACCGAAAATGATTCATTGTGGTTAAGATTGATATATTTATAATTAGATAAGTGGAATTAGTGAATATTGAATGAAAGTGCCATGGTTTAGTTGATTAATCAGATCTGATAAAATAGGTTCCTTATAACCCATTCTAGAATCTATTTTTCTATTAGCGTTTTGAAGTACTAATGTGAATTAGGTGAATGGTGTGATTTGGAAATAAATTGTGGAATTTGTTCGTTGTTATGTATTTTGTGAAAAAAAATCTTAGAGTCTACCAGAGGCTAGGGAGAATTGTCCTCTTGATGGAAATTTTGATTAACTTTGGTGTTGAGGATTTTATATTGATTGTGTTTATGATGCATGTCAGCCTTGCACAATGCGCTCACCTATGTGATTGGTACTTTTGGAACTTGTGAGTGGGAAGGGATTATGCCTTGCCATGTGATTTTGTTATGAGCTTTTAGTTTGTGCAAGTGGCTTTCTTTTCGATTTGACTGGAATTCCATGTTGTCAGTAGGGGAGTGGCTTCCAATGGGGGTTGACGCACAAAGTGGTGCCTACATAACCCATGTGGAAGTTTTGTAAACAAGTGATAATCTAAAATGAACTAGGGGGATTAGGTAGTAATCACACTAATCAAGATAAGTTAATGCCTCACTCATGGATCAAGTGCTTGTACAATATTGAGATGAGTCGAGAAGGCCTGGAATGGAAAGATTAGTTGCCTCGTCCTCATGAGAGTTATGTTGATTCCGCATAGGTTTGCATGAGGGGCTAGAGATCAGTAGAGGCTATCAGGATAACCCAGGATGGGGGCTGGGGCCTAGGAAGGTCTACCTAGATAATGCATGAGAACTATGTGATGACACTCCTCCTACAATAACCTTGTATTCCTTTACTCTTGTCTTCCTTTTATTTTGTGTGCCTCTGGAAGTGATGTTATTGTTGTTAATGTTGTACTTTACTTATTTGTTGATGTCATGTTAACCTTGTATTTTCTTTTTCCTTTTGTCTGATTATGTTGGTGGGACCCTTTGCTATCTCCTAGCACAGGGGGTGGACCTTTGGGTTCCACATGGTTGGGTGGAAAGTGCATTGTTCTCCATTGGGTTCCCTCTCCACATTCATGATTGTGTTGACTTCTCCTAGGTTGAATACTTATGCATTTGTACAAGCTAATGTGTATTATCACTCTTGTACTTTTATTGTATTATACTTGATGTATATTCCTCGCATGTGTACGAGGAGATATTGATAATCATATGTGTAAATGTAATGATATTCAGATGTGTAAATGTAATGTTGTAAATTGAGATTGAACTCTATTATGCAATGGATTGTGTAATAGATGTTGATGTATATATAATTAAATGATTTGATTCAAATGTTATGGATGTATTATATTGATTCATGGTTAATTGTGACGATGAGATGTATTTCTATTTTGATGTTACAATTTTATTAATGTTTTTTAATTTTCACTACTTTAGAAAACGGGAAACTATGTAACGTAGTCACGGACAGGGAAAAATTTAAGAAACCCCCCCTCGGTGAAGGTGTAAAATCTTGGAAAATCTTATATACTTCTCAATAAAAATATTAATTTTAGTGGCGAATGTTTTCACTTTTCGTGAAAAAAGGTCCATTGGCGAAT
>VDFB02260739.1:0-18893 GCA_007258455.2 Sequoia sempervirens | reverse complement strand
GATTTGTGCTTTGTTCGATTATTTCATGAAATTAAGATTGTCAAAATTAAAGGCCTTGACTAATTAAGATAAAATCCTTTAATAAATCAATAAAATAAAATAAAATAGAATATTATGAAAGTATTTATTTAATTTTTAATAAATTGAAATCTATTGTTTAAATGAAATATTTAACAAATAGATTAAACTATGTGGTTATACAAATAAACTATATGCTTGATTAAAATTAATAAACCTTTGTGTAAATATTAAGTGGGAGGAAAATAAAAGAAAATAAATTAATTAGTTTTAGGAGTGGAATACAGTTATGGGAAAATAATAAATAAAAAGGTAGTGGAGTTAACAAAAGAGGGTAAATTATTAAGATAGTGGAAGTTAACTGAAGAGGGACTTTTGATTATTTTCCATGAAACTAATTGCATTCGGTTGTGCGAAGGTTTCTAGTTCTTGAAGTTGTTTTCTCTATTTTTTGGAAAAACTCTTCTTGGGGGTTGGTAGCTCGAAATTGGGATTGTGCAGTGTTGTGGAGTCTTTGAAGGAGTAGAAGCTGAAATTTGGAGGAGCTTTGCATTAAGTCTTCAGCTCCATCAAGCATATACACTAGGTTCCTATATTACTCCATTTTTATGTTGAATTGGAAACGAATAATGTTAGATTGTGTTGTTGAATAAAATAAGTGATTGAATTCAAGTTGAGCTTATTCCATAAGCTTTATGTTGTTTATTACTTTGTAATTGCCCAAGTTTGTTTGTCATACTTGTTATCTTAGTCATGCTTTAGACGTGGTTATTGTACCCGCGGCTGTAAGCATTTAGAATGGAAATTGTTGGTAGCTACAATCTCTTTCTTCCTAAGTAAGTGATATCTTTATATTCAAACCTATCTTATTCAACTTAGGCCATCACCCAAATTTTCTAGCTATTAGGGTTTATCTTGCAAACTGATAAAGATGGTGAAGCGTTGTATCTCTCTTCATGATTGAAATTTTTTATAACTGACAAAGGTTGTTAGTCGGTCCTTTATAGAGTTTTGTTCAGAAATGGAGCTGTAGAAATAAATTGAGAAAATTATTTGGCTTTGGCATTTGAAGTTATGTCATTGTATTAAATTCTTCAATTTTTATAAGGCTCAATTCAGATAAATTGATTCTATTAGTCTCTGTACGAAGAAGGTTATCATTCGTTTAATCTCCAATCTAGATAATCTCAAAACTATAGAATGCTGCCATCTCTGGTGTTAGTTGCTGGTCTTATCTTAAAGCATTAGGTTTTGATTAAACCTGATGATTTCATTGCTTTATGTGCTGAAACAAATAGCTAATTAGATTCAATTGATGAATTCCTATTGCTATCTCCTTATCCTATGTTTTGTTCCATTTAAAGAATGTGATGCATAGAAATCGACACCTTCCTTGCTTTATTTGGTATGTCATGATTGAAATTGAATGATAGCCACCTTTGTATGCATCAATCGCCCCTTGGAACACCTCAACCATGCATTGGTATTCACTGTACATAGATTTACCCGCGTATGCAGTATGGAACCATGTGTTAAAACAATGTGAATCTCCTATAGTTATTGCATGGAAGTTAGCTTCAGTTCACTAGACCTTTATTCAAATGGTAATTGACCTTTGTATGAGATTTTAATGTCGGCCTTCATTGGGTAGTCTTTTAGTACGTATATGTATGTGTCTATGTATGTATATTGTATGATGTAATATTAGATATTGATATAAGTATCATTGGGTTATGTATTTCTATTAAACTTGTCAACAACGCTCTGTATTAAATATTAATCATATATTTTCATATATACAAATACATATATATAGGTATATATGTGTGTGTGTGTATTTATATATGTATGTATGTATATGGGAATACATGGATGTATTGTGATCCACTATTCAAGTATATTTTTGCTTTCTATATATATTTTTATTTAAATATGTAAATCAAGAAAAAATTGTGAAAACCGAAAATGATTCATTGTGGTTAAGATTGCTATATTTATAATTAGATAAGTGGAATTAGTGAATATTGAAAGAAAGTACCATGGTTTAGTTGATTAATCAGATCTCATAAAATAGGTTCCTTGTAACCCATTCTAGAATCTATTTTTCTATTAGCATTTTGAAGTACTAATGTGAATTAGGTGAATGGTGTGATTTGGAAATAAATTGTGGAATTTGTTCATTGTTATGTATTTTGTGAAAAAAATCTTAGAGTCTACCAAAGGCTAGGGAGAATTTTCCTCTTGATGGAAATTTTGATTAACTTTGGTGTTGAGGATTTTATATTGATTGTATTTATGATGCATGTCAGCCTTACACAATGCGCTCACCTATGTGATTGGTAATTTTGGAACTTGTGAGTGGGAAGGGATTATGCCTCGCTATGTGATTTTGTTATGAGCTTTTAGTTTGTGCAAGTGGCTTGCTTTTCGATTTGACTGGAATTCCATGTTGTTAGTAGGGGAGTGGCTTCCAATGGGGGTTGACGCACAAAGTGGTGCCTACATAACCCATGTGGAAGTTTTGTAAACAAGTGATAATCTAAAATGAACTAGGAGGATTAGGTAGTAATCACACTAATCAAGATAAGTTAATGCCTCACTCATGGATCAAGTGCTTGTACAAGATTGTGATGAGTCGGGAAGGCCTCAAATGGAAAGATTAGTTGCCTCGTCCTCATGAGAGGTATGTTGATCCCGCATAGGTTTGCATGAGGGGCCAGAGATTAGTAGAGGCTACCAGGATAACCCAGGATGGGGGCTGGGGCCTAGGAAGGTCTACCTAGATAACCCATGAGAACTATATGATGACACTCCTCCTACAACAACCTTGTATTCCTTTACTTTTGTCTTCCTTTGATGTTGTGTGCCTTTGGAAGTGATGTTATTTTCGTTAATGTTGAACTTTACTTATTTGTTGATGTCATGTTAACCTTGTATTGTCTTTTTCCTTTTGTCTGATTATGCTGGTGGGACCCTTTGCTATCTCCTAGCATGGGGGGTGGACCTTTGGGTTCCACATGGTTGGGTGGAAAGTGCATTGTTCTCCATTGGGTTCCCTCTCCACGTTCATGATTGTGTTGACTTCTCCTAGGCTGAAGACTTCTGAATTTGTACCAGCTTATGTGTATTATCACTCTTGTACTTTTATTGTATTATACTTGATGTATATTCCTCACATGTGTATGAGGAGATATTGATAATCAGATGTGTAAATGTAATGATATTCAGATGTGTAAATGTAATGTTGTAAATTGAGATTGAACTCTATTATGCAATGGATTGTGTAATAGATGTTGATGTATATGTAATTAAATGATTTGATTCAAATGTTCTCTCAAGTAAATGTTATGGATGTATTATATTGATTCATGGTTAATTGTGATGATAAGATGTATTTCTATTTTGATGTTACAATTTTATTAATGTTTTTTAATTCTCACTAATTTAGAAAATGGGAAACTATGTAGTGTAGTCACGGACAGGGAAAACTTTAAGAAACCCCCCCTCGGTGAAGGTATAAAATCCTGGAAAATCTTGTATACTTCTCGATAAAAATATTAATTTTAGTGGCGAATGTTTTTGTTTTTCGTGAAAAAAAAAGTCCATTGGCGAATCTTTTCTAATCGTTAGAAGTCTGTGGAAAATCCTAGTGAAATGCAAATTTTTTAAAACCACTAAAAATTTTCCACTGGCAATTAAAATCTATTTTCAAACCAATAAAATATTTTGGTTAGCAAATTAAACTTGTTTTCAAACCAAAAATAATAATTTTGTTGACAATTAAAACTTTTTTTCAAACTAAAAAATAAAATTCATTGGCAAATTAAACCTGTTTTCAAATGATTAAGAAAAAAACATTGGCGAATTAAACATTGTTTAGTAAGTGAAGGAGGCATGAAAGTTTCCATAAAAAGTGAAGCATTTATGAAGGTTTTTTGCCGGCATTGGATGTACGTTTCAGAATCGGCATTAATGGAGATGGCTAGAAAATTGAGATGTATTAAAGACACACATCTCATGTAGCCAGTCGGCAGTGGGTGGTTGTCAAGAAGCTAGTGAACCAGAGAAACAATAGAGGCCAGTTTCACATTGACATCGCGGAGGAAGCTGGACCCTTTCATTGGCAAAGCGTCTGTGAAGCGACTGTGAGGTTTATTTCTCTTCAAGGATGTGCAGGTGGTGCAAGCAGTTCAATTTATTTTGGGTAATGGCTTTGAAAAATTAAAGCACAAATACATGACCAATATGGATATTTATACGTTGGTCATGGCTTGGGGTTTGGACTTAGGAGAGTTGGTGGATGTAGTGAGGAAAGTCATGAAAACTCTGGTTCACAAAGATTTTTTAGAGGATATGGAATGCATTTTGGAATGAGTGATACCAAGAGTGGGGCTTGTTAAGGTTGAAGGCATGGATGGTGGAGGCTCGGAGCTTGTGGATTTAAATCATCTCTTTATTAGGTGGCCAAAAGGACACACCAAAGCTCTGTGGCGAGAAGGTGTGGAGCGTGGGTGGCAAGCACTCAAAATTTGCGTCGAGCTAATGGAGGTTGAGGAGGTCATAGAGAATCTCAAAGACATCGCTAGAGAAAAGATGCGTGAAAAGAAGGGTTTGCATCCGAGGAAGAAGATGAAGCCGTTAATAGAGATAGAGCCGTTGGAGAAGGGTAATTCATTGAAGGATTATGAGTAGTACAAGTTTAAAAGAAAAAAGATTATTGTATTAAATCTTGTGACTTGTTTGTGATTTTTTTTTTTGGGGGTTATGCTTGGATTTGCATTGTAATTGTAAAACACCTTGGGGCACGAACAATGGTTGGAAGGGTAGATTTCAGGCGACTATGATTAGGGATAATTTGATATGTTTGAAATGGAAATTGTGCTAGCTAATCGGCTTTTTTGGTAGTTGATGGATGAACATAAATCTAAAGTATATTTTATAGCATTAGTTTAGAATTGGAATAATTCTTTCTAAAGTATATTTTATAGCATTAGTTTAAAATTGGAATCATTTTTGGTAGTTGATGGATGAAGATAAATCTAAAGTATATAATAGTATTTATGATAAAAATATAAATTAGTTTAGAATTGGAATAATTCTTTCTAATTTCACTTTATATTAATATATATGATTTATTCAACAACATTTATTTTATAGCATTTTGTTTACAGTGATTCTTAGCTTTGATTTTTTTCAAGATAATACAACATTTGGTTTTATTGGTGAGCATGTTAAAATTTTATTTGCCTTTTACAAATAATTTATGTTTTTAGATAGATGAATTTAAGGATTAAACTATAAGGTAAAGTTAACAACATTTATTTTATAGCATTTATTTAATATGTGTATGATTAATAAAATCAATAATATTTTAATATAAAAGATTTTATATAAAAAATATAAATTAAATGTTTATTTGACAGTTAAATTTTTTCATAAAATGTAAAGTGACAGGCATTTAAATTCCAGGCTTGGCTGAGAGGTAATAATTTTCCAAATTCCACACATATCGATCTTAATTACCCATCGATCCTCCAGTCATGTCCACTTGCTAAAATCTGCCTGTGATCTACACTTTATAAATGCATCGTCCTTGTCACCTTTCCTATCTTAATTCACCAAAGTTGAGGTTTTGGTGCTTTAAGCTTTTCCTAACCTTAGTTGCAAGTATTTCTTGGTCATCTATGTAGACGGTGGGTCATAAGTTTTGACAACTTCGAAACTTTAGACTTTGGTTCTAAGGTTCCAAGTTGCAGCAACCATGTGACATTACGGACCACTACCGTTCGATGAATGACTATAGTTGCATTCTGGAAGTATATCTCTCAAGTAGTAGATTTGTGAATTGAAACCTCTGAAATTACACTAGAACCGTTAGACGCAAACACGTGGGGAGATCAAGGATCATGTCATCATGGTTATGAACTCGATGGGTTGGATTTTGGCGATGAGTGATAGAAGAACTTAAGTGGAAGAAATATGCACGTGCGTCGTGCAAAAAGTTTGTTTTAAAAGAGGGACCACCTAGGAAGAACGTATGACCAAGGCTTAAAAACTTAAGAACATTTTACCCAAAGGATGTAAAGGAAAATCAATATAACCACGGCCATTCAATGAATTTTTGATGGACGACTGTAGTTGCATTCCAGAAGTAAATCTCTGAAGTAGTAGACTTGCGAATTGAAACCTCTGAAATAACACTAGAACCGTTAGATGCGGACACGTGGTGAGATCAAGGCTCATTTCTCTCTTTTCAATGCCTCGACGTATTACATTTTATTTAATTGAAATTCTCAAATTTTTAGCTTTGAATATCCAAAGGGATTGATTGGACAACTCATAGCTTTAATGAAACAAGATTTGTAATGATTTCGTATCATTTGAGTGGTACTGGTAGTGCTGACCAGAGTCTAGGGATTTTGACAGCTTGTTAGATTGAGGTACAATTTGCATGTAGCCAGATGTCAATCAAATTAAACATTTTAATTTTTAATTGTACATTTAAGGCTTCAGATACACAAATTGACTAAGTTGGTTTTTTGGTTTGCATGAATCAGGCTGGTAGCGGCACTAGTGGCCCATAATTTATTATCTATTTATGATATAATTGCATGCAAATTTAAAAGTAAAACATAAAGTAATTCAAATGAAAAAAGAAACTTGCCATCATTTTTTTTTCCTTTGACAAATTCATTATTATCTATTTATGAAATAATTGCATGCAAAGGTGGAGTGAGTAGCCATTTGTCACATTGCATTTGAAAAATTCATAGTAGTGGTAGAAAATTCTAGAAAGGCGAGTTGTGGGCGAGGAGTAAAATGGAAACGCCACTTGCATTGGACATGGAGAAGCAACAATAGGCCTTCAGAGGAGAAATAACTGATTAGCAACTGTAGGGGCTGATGAATTCGACCCATCCACTCATTCTTTGGGCAACCAAGTCGGTGGTTGGGCTAGAATTTTTGGAGGCTTATCACAGAGCCATAGCAAATATAGAGATTCTGCCAATGTTCTTAGTAGTCCTTTTGCATATGGGAGTCTTGAAAGAGATAAGCAAAAAATTGACCCAAATGGTCTTCATGCACGCATGGTTGGGCAACATTGACGCGATGCTAGATAATGTGGATGAGAATAGGAAAATCCCCATGCCACAGAACTACTACATGATGCGAATGAGAGGGAGATAGGTAATGAAGTTTCCTTTGGTATGAACCATCGACCTAGAAGGATTTGAAAAATTGTGGGTTGAAAGGGATTGTAGCATTTTCTTTCTCCTCAAGGTAGCAAAGCTAATGACCAATCTCCCACGTGGGTGGGAAATGAGATACGTAGAGGACGAAGGTCTGGAAGAGGAAATTATAGCAGGTGATAATGATGATTGGGACCTTGGAGATGGGGAAGAATGACTTGCGAATGATCCCAGGGACCCGGAGGAAAATGCCAAAAGCCCAACACACTAGAAATGTGGAGCAGACTGCTCGGTGATTGCAAATTGCAAGGCATACTTGAAACGCATAAATTCAGAGGATGATGATGAATGATAAAGTCTCGTTGGGTATGATTTCATCTTTTTGTTGTTGAAAATCAATAGTAATAGTAATAGGGTAATTGAGTCAGTCTTGAGTCTTAGAGTGCTTGTACTAAAATTCAGGCCAATTTTGTAATGAATTTTGTAATGAATTTTGTAATGCATGAAAATCTAGGTGGGATAGTTGATCATTGAAGGTCACTTGATAGAAAAGGCATTCAGGGTGGTTTTTTGAAAAATAGAAACTCATGTAATCCTTTTTTGATAATCAATACAGGGTGCTGCCCCTAGCAGTGTTTTACCTAGCAAAAAAAAATAATTGCATGCAGATTTAAAAGTAAAACATAAGTAAATTGTTGTGCTATTAATTTGACATTGTAATTCCTTTTATTAATTCCTTTGCAACGTTAAGTGTTACTATGCTATTAATGTGACATTGTAATTCATTTTATAAAGGCCTTGATAATCTGAGCACATTAATGGTTAAAAATACAAAAACTTTAAAACACATGTTTATTATGTATATCATAAATTACACAACTGTTCGATGAACATTTGATGTATGGTTGTAGACTCAAAATAAGGGAGCAAAGCAAGCTTAGTCGCCAGGCCTCTGAGTTTTATAACCATGTGACATGTTGCATTGTCATGAAATTCTAAATTTTCATAACTACCCGATTCCCCAACTTGGTTCACTTTGTGGAGTAACTTAAGTTCATGCATACGTAACCTTTGAGTTACGGTGTGTGGATTTAGTCGGTGGGTCGAGGTTTCAAAAAACATTGAAACTTTAGACTTTGGTTTCCGAGGTTCCACATTTCAGCCACTCACACGACATGATGGACTTATCTTGCCTTTCAAAGGTGTCACCATCTCGACATCTCATTGAATGCTATGTACGGAATAAACTTTAGTTGTCTTTTTAGGAATTTCCAAAAGCATGCACATTTAAAGGCTATCTTTTCGAGGTATGAAATTAAGTGGCACATTTAAAGCACGTCCTATCAAAAATAACGACATAAGTGGGTGGTGAAGTTGTACTGAGACATTTAGCTTGCATTCTCGTTCTTTGCCAAGGCCAGTACTTCTCAAGTGTAAACATTCTTTTTACTCAGACTTTTAGCCTACATTCTCATTCTTTGCCAAGGCCAGTACTTCTCATAATCTCATGTGCAAACATTTATTCTCTACAAATTTGTGCTCATGCAGAGTGAATGTTGGGTCGGTGTAAGGGATATGGCGCTCAGACCTTTTAAGTTAGACAAATTTTGGGCGTGCCTAGAGAGGGACGACAAGTCTGAGCTGGATATAAAACTCTTAGAAAGTGGGCTAGCTTAGGCTGGAGGGTTTCCAAAAGCTGTGTTGAGTGTGGACCTGATAAGTGCATGTGTGAGAAGGTACATTCCTCAAACATGGGAAATTAAATCCATGGATGAAACTGTAATTGCAGAAATTTCTCCTAAAGCAGTTTCCCACACATTGGGGATTCTAGAAAGGGAACCTGTAGAAGACATGTTTGTCGCAATGGTAGGTGAATTTTTCAAATCGAATAACAACTAGTGTAAGAACACCATGGCCAAAACCTAGTTGAAGTCTGAAAAGAAAGGTAAAGTCGCAACTATCAAGTAAACTCAAAAGATTGCATTTTAAGGGAGAAATTGCAGATGCTATTGCTTTATTGCACCACATTGTTGGGAATCCACAGGTTGAGTTATTTGAGGATTGGATGTTTCGGTTTATCTTGATAGTCTGTGATGAGAACATTTTCATTGACTGGGTTGAAGTTATTTGCTTCCATTTGAATGAGAAATTAATTAATTTCCATAAGGCTGCTACTTTTTGTATGTGTTCTTGCCTGACGTACATTGTAGGTAGTCAGAGGTCCTTTTGGCCTGGGTTGAAGCCGCAAGGAACCCCAAATTCTAATATGCCTGTGTATAAACACTTTCCTTAGTTCACTAAACAATTTGGAATGAGTGATTTTTGTCGTGTTAATGATGCATTTTTAATGGAGGTCATGAGGAAGCTAGATGGAAATCCAGAAATGTGCCTTTCCCTTGAATTGATTACTCTTGTATCAAAATTTGGGAGTTTTTATATCCAATTTGATAAGTTTTCCTATCTGAGAATAGGGCATTATGAGAAAGCCCCATTTAAATTACCTCGGTATCCTGAAGATTTACTGATATTTTTGGAAGTTTGTCGACAAATGGCCATGATTAATATTAAGTATACGAACATGGGGAAATGAGGGTATGTCTTCCCATTGGAGACCCCTTCTTTTGTGTGCAAAACAAACCAGATGGTCGGGGGAGCTGAAGGAATTCTCAAGGAATATAACCTCTAGAATATGTCTATGAGAGCTAATTTGACTACAGAAGGGTTTTGGTGAATCATAATCTCTATAGAGGAGCTATATCGGCATCAGCCATCTATCAAGATTTCTAGGAAGATTGTGTTGATGAGAACCTAAGTTTTGAGAAGAGATTATATGAGACTAACGCTAAACCGTGATACGTGCTGGGTCCTTACTTCGCATTCCCTAAAAATGTAGCTAAGGATTCAACACAATCATAGATATGTATGAAAAATTCGATAAATCCCACCTCTAGGGCTACTGGTTTCAAAGTGAAATTTTAGATATGAGGGTGTGTGTTGCCCCTGGCTAGGAAGAACCTCAGATTACAGGGAAACGGCAAAGAAGTTGCGTGTCCTATTTAGAGCCGTCAACAATGTAAGAATGAACAATTCACACAAGCATCCGCGCAAGTGTATCATTAAGGAAACCCTCCTCAGGGTCCTCTAATGCAAATTATTAGTCGAGGTGATGGTGATAGGCTAGAAGAAATAGACAAGTTGAAGAGCATCCGTGAACAAGACAATGTGCTTTCTCCTCACCCTCTAAGAAGAAGACCAATCAAGAAAACTTATGTGTAGATTTTGAAGCTATCTTTAATCAGATCACTGAAGATAATATCTTTCCTCCGGTCGAATTCCCCTTCACCGATAATCCCGCCCCCTAAAGAAACTATTAGTGGAAATGAAGATTTTGTCCGGGTAGTAGCCTCTCCCTGTGATGGATGAAAAAGTAGTGAGAAGAAGAGAGCATATTCCTACAATGAAAGTTGGAGTGGATATAGTTTCAAAGTTACTTCAAAGCTCTTCAAAACCTAAGAAATCCAAGAAGATGTCAAGGATGGTGACTGATGCTACTTCTGGAAATCAAATTATGTTAGAAATTTTTGACCCTGTGAAGGATTTAAATGAAGATGAAATAACTGAGGTAGATTACAAAGTCACGCATGTTGACATGGGGCCTCCAACACTGGAAGGTGATGTCTACCATGTCGATTATTCAATCAATTTCTTGATTAAAAGAGTGAAAGAACAGAGGAAAGAAAACATAAAACTGCAATCTCAAGTCCTCACATTGAGTAACTTTATTTCTTCCATGGCCACTCCTCCTACATTTGATGAAGCCTCAAGTTCTCAACTAGAAGGCATCGATGTGCTCACCATAGAGAAAATTAAAAATAATTTTAACTATTCCAAAGCTTCTTGTGAGGGGATCAATAAAATATCTCAAGAGTCTATCATCTTTCTGAATAAATCTATGCTCTTTTACACTCAAGTTGTTAAGAAGAGGGAGGAGTTAGTAATAGAACTTCAGTAGGTCAGAAAAGATCAAACTAGTCTCTATGTTCTATCTTAGGAAATGAAAGAATTGAACTATATGGATCTAAAGATATTAATTGGTGAGAAAATTGTGAATAATCCTAAGGAGCTAGACCCTTCTTGGTCTAATTCATTGGAATGGAAATTGAATATGTATGATAATTTGGTGAAGGAAATTAACAACATAATTGAACTATATTATGAAATGTTGGTGGAAATTAAAGAAGATTGTAATATTCTGGGAGTGGAAATTACTGATGAGTTTGATGAAAGGATTCTAGATATGAGAGAGATATCTCTGAAGTTTAGAGAGATATTCAATAAAGAAAGAGTTGATCCTACTATAGTGACATGGGAGCCCTTCTCAAAACTCTATGGAATGCAGATCCACCTGAAGACTTATAAATCTAGAGAAAAGAGAAGATCTCAGATGTTGGTTGAGTTTGAAAATTATTTGGGCAAATGGAGAACCAGGTTACAGATTACTACAATGCCAAGGAGAAAAAACATCACTACAATTGTCACCAAGTATCGGGAATATAGGAAAAGAGTAAAGGAATAGGAGGAATTACTGAAGGAGAAGGAGGTGGAAATAATTGAAAGTGAAGGATTCAGTGCTAGGAGAGGGACCATTGTTTAGTTTTTAGTTTTTATGGTATTTTCTTTAATTTGGCTCTCTTGATACTTCAAAGACTTTTTATTTTAATTTCTAAAACGTTTGTCTACTTTTCTTCAAGAAACCATTATCAAGACAAAAAAAACTTTGCTATTTTTATTCCTTTTCTGTTATTTCAATATAGAAAGACAATGGTGAAGTTCATGCATGTGTAATCTTTGAGTTATGGTGTGTACTATGTGGATTTTCCTCATTAGAGCAAAAACTATTTTATGATTTCAAGTTTATTTTACAATTATCTTTCAATATAGAAACTCATATGGTGAAGTTCATGTAGACATAATCTTTGTGTTGTGGTGTATGAATTTATTCTGTTTATTCTGAATATCTTGCCAATGGTTATCTATGTTGGTGTTCTGGATGTTTAATAGATTGCATTGCTATCGAATGTTTATCTTTGAATGAATGCTTATGGCAATGGTTGAGTTCAGTTAAAGAAATTTATTAGTTTTGAAGTGATTCAAGTCTTTGTGTTGTAGTTTATAGTTTGATATTGGCATGCCTTTCAAAGCTTTCTAGTTAAAAGCTACACCTTTCTTTGCTTTCTGGTTAAAAGTAGCCTGAATTTCTATTCATTGCATATCATAAAAGGTAGCTGCCACCTTGTAAAATAAGCAGAGAATCAGTATGAAATTTAATTGATCTGGTAGTTTAAGCTTTTATTGTTTAAGTTGGGTGGATGCCTTTATAAGTTATTTATGTTGAATTGTTAGCTTTTGTTAGCTTAAATAACTTATAAGTTATGGATGTTGAACTGTTAGCTTGTGTTCAAGGAGTGGATTAATAATATTCCTTTTAGTTATTTATCAAAGATTGTGTGAATGGCAATGCAATAGGAATTTATAAGTAGTGTGATAAGTGTTGTTCTTTAAAAATGATGCAGAATCACATATCAAATTCAATACCATGGAATACAATATAATTTTTTTGGCTTTTCCTAACCTTAGTTGCTGGTCCTCAGAGTTTTATAACCTTGTCACAAAGTTCTAAATTTTCATAACTTCCCGATTCCCCGACTTGGATGATGGTTCACTTTGTTGAGTTGCAAGTCTTTCTTGGTCATCTTTCTAGTCGGTGGGTCAGAGATTTCAAAAACTTCAAACTTTGGACTTTGGCTCCAAGGTTCCCTACTCAATATCATCTTTAAGACTAAAGCAACTAACAAGAATGTAAAAGAGATAAAGAAAACTTATTATTATAACTAATAACACTACGAAGAAATGATCACTCACCTTTAATTCTATGTTTTCGGCTTTCGTTGACTTCCAAATCGAGAAGTAGAACCGAACAAAATGTGTAAGAATAAATGACACTTTCAATTGTATTTATATCAATCCATGATTCCATATTTGGCGAATTCTACGAAATTTTTAAATGGTATATTAAAAATTGGGCGAATCCCACGTGCTTATACAACGATACATTGTAATTTTCAAGGCGAAATGTGTCCTCAAATGTAATTATTTTTTAATGTTATTGGCGAAATAGATCCTCATAAACAACTATTTATAAATTTTATTTCGTGAAATGGGTCTTCACAAGCAACTATTTATAAATTTTAATTGGTGAAATGGGTCCTGATACAATGTTTTTTTAATAGTATTGGTGAATATGTAGGTGTTTTATTAAATGCTTTCGTGATTCTAGGAAAAAAATATTAGTCGGTCTAATTAAAACGTGTAGTTTGACAATGGCGAATGTGTTGCTTAAATATGCCTCATAAAAAAATGCATTGGCGAATGGACATGATTGGACCTATAGTTCGTAAAATCCGGGCGATTGGACACCCTGTTGGGTGCAAGAAATTCACCAATTTTGACTTGGCCAATTCTTAGAATTCGCCAATTGGCGAAGATTCGCCACTAAATTTTTCCCTAGTCACAGATCCTAGAGGACTTAGATTAGATTAGTGTTAAGTGTTTCATTTACAACAATGTGTTTAATGCTCTTCAAAAAAAAAATTGTTCCTTTGTTGGCATTAGTTTGTTGTCCTCTAGGGTCGCGTGGCGGGGGTGTTACATGGAGTGTGTGTTGTTGTAGCACATATTTTTATGTAAGCATTTTATACTATATTATTTTTAAAGGTTGTGGACATTCATTCCCAGTTTGAAGATTTCTAGTGTTGTTAGTGTGTGTGTGTGTGTGTGTGTGTGTTGTAGTGTGGTTGTGAGGGTTTGTGGAGAGATAGTTTCATATTTATTTTGTTGTGGTATTTGCTGCTATTATTTTTTTTATTTTTTCTATTCTAAATCATTTTTATGATATGATAATATCAATAGTTTTTGTGGAGAAAATTGGAGAGTTTCAATGCTTTGGTTGACAGTGTGTGTGATTCAACAAGGCATGAGTTTAATGCTTTGTTTGTTCCAGATTTTTTGTTGTTGCTATTTCTGTTGTAATGACTTTCATAATAGTCCCTTTTTATGAAAAAAATAGATCAAAATCAATATAAAATGTTGCTAGAGTTTTTGGTTCATTTTGTGCAAGTTTGGGTATTGGCTAGCTAGTTTAATTTGTAATGTTTAAGTGTAGTTTTGGTGAAGTTTATTATGTATGCTTCAAATTTGTTATTATCATTGAAAAACTTGATTTAGGACATTACAATAGTTTTTTCATTTGAGCTACATGTAATTGAAAGTACGCTCGTAGTGGGTACATAATGCATAGTATGTAGTGTATGAAGTGTTGTTTTACAAAAGAACATTCCATAGATCAATCAAATTCTAAAATTTAGAAATCAAGCATTTGGTATAAAAAATCATGATTAAATTTAAGATTATTAACTTGGTAGAACTTCTCTTCTATATCAATATGATTTGTATTGAATTTATTTGGTTTACCTAAAATATGGAGTAGGGCTAGCACACTTTCAAATGTGTTTTATTTCCCTTTCCACTAGTCAATGTGGGTAAGGACTTCTAACAAGTCTCCACCTAAAATTAAAAAATCTTTTTTTTCAAGACTCAAGTGAACTAACAAGTAGAAATGATAAAATTAGAGGTTCTATTTAAAACATTAAACATTGATTCCAATCTACTTTCCCCTACAAATATCAATTCTAGTGAGCATTTGACCAAGGAAATATTTCTTTAATGTATAACTAGTAACTACAAATAAATTACTTTCTACAATATTCACATTTAAAATTATCTAGTTTCAACAAGCACATTGAAAACCTTTGATCATTAATCAACATTGATTATTTGTTTCCGATTTTTAAAAATGCACGTAAATATGTTATGTTAGTATAAGGAAATGTTATTTTATAAAACATACTATTAATGCAAACACAATAGAATTTAAATATATGAAAATATGATAATTTAGTAGACTAGCTTGGGTAAATTATTTTATTAGATGGAGTTGCATAACATCTAAAATTTGGATTCTAGAGTTGTTAAAAGCACCTATAATGTGCATGCCATCATATTCCAAAGGAAGATTGTTTGAGGAATCATGATCATTACTTGATCTAGGTTCTATTAACTATTGAATAAAGCTATTTTTTAGCATCCCAAAGGTATGTAGTTGATGCCAAAACAATGACAACATCCTTGGAGCTACAATGGTCAAGTACTAAATTATATTTGAACTATTGTTAGAATGCTAAAAATTGTCATTAAAGTCACTAATAGGTGGAAGGTAACATAATGCACTAAATTTGATGTATCAATTATGATTGATAGGGAAGTACAAAAAAGAGTTTTATCACATACATCTATGTTCATTAGACAAGAAAGTAATTTTGCTTGCTTTGTTTACTTATGCCTTTACTTGAACTATGTCTATGCATTTATTAGAACTAGATCCTAAATGTATTTTGGTATACTATTAGTGTACCTTGTGTTTCAAGAAATGAAAAAATGATGATTTTAAACCCTTTTAGACTTTTATGATTTGATTTTTTAATCTAATTTGCAATTGCTTCAGCTATAAAATACAATATGTATAATATATATTGATGCAAAGTGTAGTGGATGAAGGTACATGTCAGGATATTGATTGAATCAAATTGCTGACAATTATGACCACCATCTATATTCATAAATATTATCCATAACTTGTAAAATTAATTCAAAGGTAATATAACAAAATTGGGTAAGAAAGTTTTCTTAGAAATTACAAAAAAAATAAAATTGTAACCGGAACCTAGAATTCCCAACCCATAAAGTAGAGATAAAAGGGTTATTAGCTAATCCACTAACAAGTAGTGAAAAAAATGAATTAATAACTTGATAAGGCTTTATAAAATTTCAAGCAAATGCAATTGATAGGGGTAAAGTCAAATTCCACAACCTTTGCTAGCACCCTCTCTACTTGTTTAAAAATAGTTATGCACATCCATGAAGACATAATAAAAGATAAAAAAATTGTTGGATATTGTAGTTGGAATTTTTTTGGTAGAAATGAATGTAAAATGTGGAAGCATAGACAAGGTATACAAATTGTTTAATAAAATGTACATTAATAACCAAACTTATTTTAGTGCCTTACAATTTAACCCGTTCAATACAAGACATCTTCCTACAATTTGCATGCATTGATTGGTGGCTCATAATTTACTAACAAGTGGCTAGCCAACCACCCTCCATGAAACCTCAAAAACACCCATCTATGACTTGCAACAAAATGTGCCTTTCAAGAGTGCAAGTATTGATTAAAAGCAAGTAATGTCTTTAATAGTTTGAGTGTAGTAAGGAGTAAAAATGACATTGGAAATGACTTTAGTTTTTATTGTCACCTATTTTTCAATTAGGCATTGCACTTTCTTGATTTTTACAAACTCAAAAACAACAAATTCAATTTGAAAAAAACCGCAAAGACAATTTTGAAGAGGAGAGAGCTCTCATTGATTGGGAAACTATTGAAGACATTGCTTGGAGATGTCTAGAGAAAGTCTGATGATAAAGATCCTCCCTCTACTAGGATTATTTTAGCTGCTTAGTGTTCTTTAGTTTTTGTCCTTGTTTATAAATCTGTACCATCTAGACTTTGAAAATGTGCCTTCATATCATCTGTCCTCTTTTTTAAATTATGTACTATTATCTTTTTTAATTTAATAAAACATAAATAAAATTTATTCAATTAAAATCCAAAATAAAGAAAAATTTACAAAATACTAAGAAAACCCCATAGCAAGACTAATAGGGAAATATGCCAGCATAAAAACATAAGTTCCCTGCCATATAAGCAGGGTCTAATAATGTAAAACTCTAAATGTATCAATTAGAGGGCTTTCATTTGCAGCTATTTTTCTACATTTGATCAAGCATTGCCTGCACACAGTTTATTTTTATTTTTTTGATCATTAAAAGACAAAATGCTAAGGATGCCCACCAGGCATCGTATTCTTTCATCTCTTGTACTTTGTGGGCCATATATTCTGTTTACACCAGTCTTCTAGGGAATGCACATTATGAAAATTTGTAATCATAATAATGCATTTGGTCTCATCTGGTTTATAACAGTAAAAGGAAACCACATTCAATGTTCAAGTAAACCACCGGGTTTCCTAGCAGAAGACTAGGACTTCAATACTACAAAAAACAGTTTGACAAGAAAAACCTATGTTAGTGCCTGCACATATCATGAATAAAGTTTGTTTGAGCCATGACAATGATTTTGAATTTGTATCAAATCTTTGAACTTCCATCTATTCACATTTTATTGAAATCAGATGGGAGGATACTGGTAAAGGTTGTAGATTATATAATTGAGATTTCTAAATAATCTGTTAGATTGTGGATATCATTGAAATTATTTTTAGCTTTCAAGTGTAGAATGGACGATTGATCCGTTAAAAAACATGAAGGATTGAATTGTTAAAAAACATGGAGATTGAACAGTTAAAAAATATGAACAACAATTGCAGATTCGAAACCCGTCTCAACCGCAACACGGGGTTGGAGTCTATGTGCATTGCTCAGAAATTATGGAAATGTCTATGCAGCCTCCAGAATGCACATTTGAAAAAAAAAATCGATTGTATTCTGATTTCCAATTAATTAATAAATACGATCGTATAGTTTTAGATAATCAATAATAAAAATAATAGAAACTCACCCTATGAATCCTTATGTTCAAACATTGATGTTAATGCCTTGCTGATCCAAGTCAAGAGATTTTTATTTTTTATTTTCACTTTCAACACATTTCCAAAATGTAGAAGGATAAGGGTTGTCATATTAATGTTTTTTTGGTTAAATAACTCAACTCTGAAGATAAGAGTGGCACATATGCAACTAATAATATTGGCGACCATATAGGATCTTGAGGTACCCATGTTATATTCATTTATCTTTTTCAAATCGAGTGAATAAGGTATGCCTTATTAATTTCAATAGATCCTAATTTTGACTTGATGCCTACAATATCTTAGAAATTCCAATACTATATCAAATTCATAAACATGAAAAAGAGAGTGTTTCTAACATGGGATTTATTTTATTTTATTTTTGTGACTTTTTTAATTTTTTATAGTTTATTTTGGTGGATATAGTGTTTAATCATAAATTTTAGATTTTGATTTGTTTGTTTTAGTAGTTTGATAAACTTTTTGAGTTGATTTTAATTTATTTGATTAATATTTATTTTTAGGATTTTCTTATTAATTGTAAGTTTATATGTTTTCACATATGCGAATATATTAAACACTGTTTTGAAAAATAGAAACACTACTTTTTTCATATGATAAATAATATGTATCAATTTTTTATGATGAATTAATTAGGACTAATGTGAATATTAGTTTTTTTTTTGTAAAAGGAAGTGTGTTATAATTAATTAAATTTTTCAAAAAAATAAAAATTGTTTCTAAATTATTAGAAAATGATTAGACAAGTACAATTGGTGATGATCTATCACTAGATAAAGAACTAAGCTAACTTAGTAGTGTCTTGCGCCACTTTTATGTATTTTTTAATATCAAAGATGTGTAAAATCCACCCCTCAAATGCTACAATTTTTTTCATTTCATGATAACTACCAAATTAACC